>CAUYRH010148043.1:0-14888 GCA_963574655.1 Perodicticus potto | reverse complement strand
ATGGACTGTGTCCATTCATTGATACACTCATTCACCTTGCCCCCGGCGGAAAGGACTGTATTCATTCGTTTCCTGGCCAAGGAACCCATACACCTATATATACCCTGAGGCTAGAGGCCTAGAGGAGGAGACGGGGAAAGACCGGGAGAGGAACGGAGAGAGCTTCTCTCTCTCCCCACTTGAATTCTCTCCCTCTACCAGGAGCTTTGGTGTTTTCTGTATTCTTTTCTGTAAATCAATTCTGTCTTACCACGGAGGGGTGGGGTAGGGGGAAATAATGTAATGAAGAATAATAAAATACATGTATTTAAATTAAAAAAAAAAAAGTGCTTCTGAGAATAGCAGTCCTTACTTTAGAACCTGAGGCTGCCCTGCTGTGTGGCCACCAGGCCCACACCAGGAGGCTCTCTCCAGCAAGAAAGGGTTAAAGTGCAGGATGAAGACCAGAGAGACCTGGAGCCCCTGGCTATCCAGAAAGACGTGTGTGTGGCTTTCTGAGACATGATGACCGGCAGGCTTGCAGAATACCCCGGAGGCCAGGGAGTGGCGGCACTGAGGCCTATGCCCTCAAACACCTAGGAGTGAGGACGGGCCTCTTAGATCTCCAGTTCCCTGTGGCATCGCCCCTGAGCCTCAGCCAGTGGGCAACAGGGCAGAGGACACACACCACTGCCAGTCCCAGAACTAGCCCACACTACCTGTGAATCCTGCCAGGCCCTTGGACAAGCTCCACTCACTCTCACAGTCACCGCTGGCCACTCATTCACCTCCATCACACTTGCTGGATAAGGAAGACAAAAGCCCCCACTCCCCACCCTGCAACCCTGGAGCTCCCCTGCCTCCGCACTCACCTTGTACCCACCAGGCGGCGCCTTTCCAGGCCAGGCTGGGCCCACCCCAACCACCCGGCTGTGGTTCTTCTCTTTCTTTGCAATTATCTATCACCAAATTCACAGGATGGCACAAAGGTCTGGTAAGAGCATCCTAGGCACACGGGAGGCCAAGGTCAGCAGACTCCCCAAAGTGCAGGAAATGAGGACAAGACTACAACTTGCACAAACATATTTTTCCCAGAGAAAGAAAATATCAGAGAGGCAGAGCTCCAAGGCTTCCTGGTAATAAACACCCCTAATGTGTCCACACGCTGCTGTGTACTGTCGGGAAAACGAAGCAGTCTGTGCAGGGAGGATGGTAGGAATCATCCCAGAGGCGCCTAAGGTATTGCTCCTGCCTAAATGTGGGGCCATCTGGACAGCAGCAAAGCAGCCACCCCAGGAAGCAAAGGAAGCTGAGGTGTGAGCTCGGCTGGAACAAAGCCCCAACCTTTGTCCACCCGTGCTGTCCTGCTGACCTCTGACAAACTTCCTCTTTTCTCACACACTCCAGCAAGCTCAAACACTTCGCCCACAGCCCACAGCCCACAGCTCACATAGGGCCGCAGGAGAGATGGCTAATGTCATGTGTCAACTTGTTGGGCCACAGCACCCAGACATTTGGTGAAACATCATTCCTGATGCTTCTGTGAAGGTATTTTCTGAATGAGATCAACACAGCAGAGACTCTGAGTAAAGCAGCAGATCCCCATACTGGAGCAGGCCTCATCCAGTCACCTGCAGATAAACTGACCTCCCCGGAGGAGGAGGAACACTACGCCCAGACTGCCTTGGCCCCTTCTCTGGGTCTCCAGTCTGCTGCACCACCCTGCAGGTTTGGGGCTTGTACCTCTACTCACATAAGCCAGTTCCTTACACTAACCCCCTTTCTCACCATGCACATATGCACAAACACACACACACACCCCCATGTTGGTTCCGTTTCTCTGGAGGGCCCTGACCAATACACTCAGTCAGTGACGTGGTGAAGTCACCCTGCCTGGCTTTCAAGATGCTCCTGGCCTGTGTCCTCCTACCTCCTACTTCAGAGTAGATGCTGACTGTGTTGGGAAGCTTCCATGAGCACCCCACACAGGACACCAACAAAAAGGCTCTAAATGATCTGGGCACATGCACAGCATCTGGCTGGACAGTCCAGAGACAGCAGAGGCGACACAGCTGACCCCAGAGAAACAGGTTGCAGGACCGTGTCACCGTGTCAAATTCTCACCCGGGGCTATCACTCTATACAAGCCAGAGGCACCAGAGGGGAGTAGGGATGAGTTTTATCTTCTGGCTAAAAATACAATGAAGCCTTCTGGAAAACAACGTCAGTAAGCTTCCTATCAAGAAGAGACTCCGACATCCAGGAAAGCCTTTCCGAATGTAGACCTCCAGCTTACTCTGCACTGCTGTTCTGGAGCACGCGTGCACATGTATGCAGGAGGCACTCACACATGCACGCATGCACAGTGCTCATGCACGAACATACTATGCACACACGTGAACATGCACACTGACGTACGCAGCTACGAACAACTCTAACGGTCTCTTTCTTCTGGCTCTGCCATTTATAGGCGTCATTACATGTTCTTTTGACCAATGCCAGAACAAATGTGATGTGCACCCAGAAAAGGGTCAAGGTGCAGCGGACTGGAGAGACGCCCCCCCAAGAGGCTCGGGGGCACACAGCCCTCAGAGAGCCAGGCATTAACGTCTGTGGTGGTGGTGAGCAGATACAGCAGACTGCACACCGCTGCATGGCGTAACCACAGCTTGGGAAAACACCACCTCTGTGAACATACTGTGTGCACACACACACGTGTGCATATCTGAAAACAGCAGAGAAAAACCTTAGAAAGGCAGGTTGTTCATGGCATTTACCCAGCACAAAGAGGAAGTTATTTGTCTATGCTTTCTCCGTTTTCTGAACGATAAAAACGCCGTTAAAATATAGGAAAAGTTAGTCAGCACATCTTACTTCCTGTTCACACCAAAGATTCAACAAGTCTTTTTGTAGAAACACTCCTTAAAAGCAAAGGCCCTGCCAAAAGAGAGAAAAATTCACATTAAAAAAAAAAAAAAAGACAGAAAGCACCTTTCCTGTTTCCCCTCTGAGTCAACATGAAGTTATTTTACAAAGCAGAGAATTTCCACTGTGCTCTCTTGTTTTAAAGCCTCCCACAAATGCAGAGCAGCCATGGTTTCCATCTTCCTGCTGATAAAGCCCTGCTGAAATACGTCATGGGGAAGGTGAATGCCCGCCAGTCCGTCCCTGCCCCCTACACCACGGCCTCCAGTCCGACCCTACAGTATTTTAAGTGCCTTCCCCTGTGCTGTAGGAGATGGAAGAGACAAGTCCTCCCAGGACCTGGGGATATGACCTTATCTGCAAAACTTAAGAATCTTGAGGTGAGATCTCCCTAGAGTATCTGGGTGGGCCCTAAATACAGTGATAAGCGTAAAAGATACGCACCAACAAGAGAAGATGGAGCTACCATGTGTGGACAGAGCCGAGACTGAAGGGATGCCACTACAAGCCAAGGAAAGCCAGGAGCCACAGAGGCTGGAGAAGGCAGGGAGGACCCCACTCCAGAGCCTCTGAGGGTAGCACGGCTCTGTAGATGCCTTGATTCCGACCTCCAGAATCAGGCCTCCAGAATTGGGAGAATAAACTTCTGCTGTTGGAACCTATCCAGTTTGCGACGCTTTGTTATGACAGCCACAGGGACTTCGCTGTCCCAGTTGCCCCTTAGAGTCTACGAGGGGTAGCACATTTCCATCATGGTTAGTTTACAGGGAAGACGGGAAATAGCCCCAATCCAGAGACCATGAATGGGGTGAAATAAGATACATCATCCTCACTGCACCCTTGCCACCTCCCCACATTCACACCCCACTCTCCCATCCAGCACCTGCATCCTAGACCATCCCCTCCTCCACCCCAAGGCCCTTCTCTTTCCCTGGGGAGACGCCTCTGCTGCCGTTCTGGTCACCACTGCTGTGAAGCACAATGCACTGAACTCAGCAGCCTATAAATCATTACCCCTCATGGTTCTGTGGGTGAGGAGCCCCAGTGGGTCAGCTCGTCTCTGCTCCAATCTCCAATAACACTCAAGGCCAGGACGCTTAATGGGTAGGGGCTGCAGTCTTTGGAAGACTTGTCTCCTCACACAGCTCAGCCCTAAGCAGAGGGGACCAGACAACGGGACTGCCCAGGGGAGTCCCCGTGGCCCTCTGTGGAGCGTGGGCTTCCTCACGGCATGGCTGGTTCCTTCCTTGGCATCTTAGGGCTCCCAGATGGAGTTACCCAGAGAACAATGCAGATATCACAGTGGATGTCACTTAGCCTTACGTCCACCACATTCTACTGCTGAAACAGGCAGGAAGCCACCCAGCTCCAACAGGAGGGGGCGGGCACCTCGGAGCTCGGTGAGAGTGATGGCAAAAGATTTGCCATCATGGCTTAACAACGAACAGCTTTTCTCCTGGCCCGGCTACCAGCTCCATCCTGCTTATTCTGAGTTCCAGCTCTGCTCCCCACTTCCACGTCCCACTCTGGCCTCGGTGGACATTCCTGCATACCCGACTAGCACACCCACATGCCCTCTTCTCACTAGAAATAACACCCCAGCCCTTGACCTTTTGTCTTTCTTTTCCTTTCTTCTTCTTTTGAGACAGAGTCTCACTTTGTCGCCGTCAGTAGAGTGCCGTGGCGTCATAGCTCACAGCAACCTAAAACTCTTGGACTCAAGCGATTCTCTTGCCTCAGCCTCCCAAGTAGCTGGGACTACAGGCACCTGCCACAATGCCCAGCTACTTTTCTGGCCCTGGCTCAGGCTGGTCTCGAACCTGTGAGCTCAGTCAATCCACCTGCCTAGGCCTCCCAGAGTACTAAGATTACAGGCCTGAGCCACCGTGCCCAGCCACTGACCTTGTGTCTTAATTCCAGAGCCTGGGACATGCTGGGCCTGTACCACACACTTGCTGAGGAGCGGACAGTGGCAGACTGGGTGATAGGCCCAGGCAGCAGGAGGCAAAACTGCAAAGCCGGGAAGCACTCCGTTAGCAATGACGGGGAGGGGGCAGGTGGAGGAGGGTGGGACATACAGAGGGCACTGCTGGACAGACACCTCCCCCCGCAGGGCAGCCAGTTCAGGGGCCCTTTCTTAAAGGGGGAGGGTTCAGGGCAGGGCTGGAGGTGGGGTGCCACAGGCAAGGTCTGAGAAAAGACTAAATCATAGGCCCCATTGCTACAGGCTGAGGCAAGCCCCTGTCCCAGGAAGTGGAGCTATAAAAGCTGGAGGGCTCTTGGTGTCCTTAAAGAAGAAAGGACCAAAACAGCTTGGGGACAAGGATGTTCGGAAGCCTCACCCAAAGCAACCCCATACTGGAAACCCGGCACCCTGCTCGTACATATGTGGTGTACACGGCACACTTAAACTGCGCTGGACACAAGAGAAGACCAGGTGGTAAGGCAAGAGGAAAGGGGCCTGGGCAAGCCGGAGCCGAGTGTCACAGACAGGTGCTAAGTGACACATGTGTGGACAAGGCTGAAAATTCAACGTACACAAGTCAAACCAGCCAAAATTAAGTTCTGCTGGGATCACCAGGGGAGTGGTGACCAGGCTCCCCAGGGCCATCATGTCCTGCACATGGCCCTGGGCATCACATGCTGGCTCCATCTATGAAAAGTCAGCGGTAAACTGAGGCTGGGTGCAAGTCACAGCAAATCCCACAAACATCTCACTGGAGAAGGCAGGCAGAGGTGGGAAGAGGTGGGTCTCACAGCCGCTGCTGCTGTCTTACTAAGGACAACCTTCCCTTGATTCCAGTAGGGGAAAGGAAGCAGGGAGAGGGGCCACCACTCAGCTAAGCAAGGGGACCCACTGCAGAGCAGCAGGTGGCCAGGGCAGAGGACAGACCCACCCACCCAAGGAACAGGGCGGTGAGAACCAACTGGGGACCCTGACTCCAGCCGGCTCACGCTGGCCATGGTACTGCGGGTGCTCACTACCCACTGGCTGACCCTATGTCCTGCTGCCCTCCTGGGACCCATCCATATAGAACCTGCACCAGCAAAGGCCAGTGAACAGGCCACATCCGGGTTACTCTGCCAGGCGGAGGACTACCAGGAGGCTACAGCCTCAGGCTACAATATCCACTTTTCTGGTCAGCTCTGACCACATGGGCCCTTGGAAGTGTCAAAATGCAAAGAACAACATGAGCTGCACCAGCACCAGAGACAGCTCTGAGTCCCTCGGAAGCCTCTAAGCTCCTCAGCCCCACACGGCTGAAGGCCTGCCAAGCTCCAGAAGCTCACTCTGCAGAAAACATTTTCTGTGCAGAAGAAGCCGCCACTTGGCCTCCTCAAGCAACAAAGAACGGTCCCCTGGCCCAGCACACTGGGGAGGATGACACCAACAGGGACACACTGGTAGCTCAACGCAGCTTATGAATAGGGCTGTGTTTGGAAGTGCTTTTCCATCTTCAGCAATTACAACACAAGTGCTAGAAAAGGCTTCCGAGCAGTCCTGACACAAAGCGTCTCAGCAGAAGTCTCCAGATGATACCGGCGCTTATTGTAGAGAAGGCTGCTGTGCCTGTGCCCTGTACCCTCGTGGAGAAGGGGGTGAGGGATGGCCTGTCTGCATCTTCTACGCTCCTTCCTCTGACAGCAAGACGTCTCTCTCTTCTGCAGAAATAAATGTGCTAATTATAAATGACACCCGCTTCCAACTGACGTGAAACCTGCACCCACTGGCTCATGAGGTCATAGCGCAGTTACTTGAGAATAAATGGGAATCTGTATCACCCTGAAGGCTTGCTTCCAGGCCCTTCGGTGCCTGGTAGCTATTTTAAAAAGCGTGTTCTCCCCACCTCCTGGTTTTGCCAAGCTGGTGAAAAACAAGCCCTGCTCTGACTATGCGTGCTCCTACAGAGGGAAGGACGGCAGTCCCCACAAGGACAGCCCCCAGCCTTACAAAACATCACCAGAAGCGGCTGCTGCTGACAGGCGAGGCCCCAGGGAGCTCAGCAGCTATGCAGGATTCCACATTTGAAAGCCAAGCCAGTGCCCTCCGTTTTCAAAGACAAGCCAGATATCCAATTCCGCCTGCTCAAGAGCTTTGCTTTGACCCAGTTTCCCTGCCCTTGTTGTTCCCGGGTGTGTGGTCCAACACTGGCCCCGGGGCGGGCACACACTGCGCAGGCACCGTGCTGAAGGCTCCAGGCCTGCCTGGGCGCAGAAGCCCTGCAAGTGAGCCTGGCTTGGAGAAAACCGAGGGCTGAGCAAGTCCATGGTCAACAGTCAGCCAACATGGGAAATAAGATAACAATACATGGCATACAAATTGACTTAATGCTGAAATTTTAAGATATCCATGCAGTCACTCACAATTATGGCCAGACTGTCACAAGGGGGTATTTTTCAATCTGGGGGTCATATACGTAGTTATCAAGAAAGTGTAAGGGAATAAAAAATATCAGAGGACATTAAATACAATTAAGAGTGATTGGGCAGCACCTGTGGCTCAGTGCAGTAGGGCGCTGGCCCCATATGCCGGAGGTGGTGGGTTCAAACCCAGCCCCGGCCAAAAACTGCCAAAAAAAAGAGTGACTGTGAACAAAAGTTTTATGTCAGCAATATGTGCACATGAGTGTGTGCCTCTGCACGGCCTCCAAATATAAAATGTGTGTAGGTCACGGTCCAAGTCTATAAGCACCCGGGAATAAGACACCTACACAGCCAGGCTTCTTGATTATCACGACATTTTAACATTCCAATTAAAAAGTTTTGGCAATATAATCCATGCACTGAACCTCTCTGAAGCTTGGTTTCAAATATGACACTGAATCCCACATGCATCCAGTTCAAATGCTGCCAAAAAGGGCTATGACAGGAGCCATCTCATTTAATAATCCTGCAGCCGCCCTGGAACCTCCGAGGGCCAAGACAACCCTGCTTAAGAAGGTTCCACAGAGGCTGCGCACACAGGTGCTGGGCATGAGAAAGCTTGCTGGCTTGCCCAGGAACCAAAGCCCAGGACAGAACGGGCTGCAGCCACCTTCCAAACCCGCAGGCCTCTGAATGGTACCCACTCGCTCCTGCCCAGGTGGCTGCCCTGTGTCTGGGAGAAGCACGTGCTGGTTTCCCTGCACTTGTGAGCTTTAGGAGCAGAACAAGCCATCAACACCCACCTGCTTCTTGAACAGGTATGCATGACAAATCCAGGAAATGCATGCGAGGACTCTCAGGGTGTGTCATGGGGGGTGTGTGTGTGTTAGTATGTGAGTGTGAGCATCTGAGTGATATGGGAGGTGTGTGCTGTGTGTAGGGTGTGTGTATAGTACATGGTGTGTGTGCTGGATGTGTAGTGTGAGGGTATTTGTGGGTAGGGTGTGCATTTTTCGACCTTTTTCTCTGTATTTCTCTTTTATGATTTCTACAAGAATCACTGCAGAAGTCTTTCGGCCGGAGACCCCATCTTCCAGTAATTCACCAAAATGATGAACACAAAGGCAAAGAGGAGAGCTAGCTGATGTGTATTCTCTAGGCCTTTTCAAAAGTCGTTCCTCTGGCCACATACATGCAGATGTACAAGAGAGGTGATGTAGAAATTCAGGGAATGGGGCGGTGCCTGTGGCTCAAAGGAGCAGGGCGCCGGCCCCGTATGCCAGAGGTGGTGGGTTCAAACCCAGCCCCGGCCAAAAAAAAAAACTGCAAAAAAAGAAAAAAAAAAGAAATTCAGGGAATGGGTACTGTTCAAAAAGGCATGCTACACAGACGTCACCACGGCCAAACTGGAGGAGTCTGGGAAGTCTCCCAGCACACAGTCGGCATCGCTGAAAACAAACCAGGTAAGGGTGAGATTCTTGCCAAGAGGATTAATGTTCGTATTGAGCATATTAAGCACTCTTAAGAGCTGAGGTAGCATGTGAAGGAAAATGACCAAAAAAGAAGGTAGCCAAAGAGAAAGGTACTTAGGTTCACTGAAACCCTAACCTGCTCCACCCAGAGAAGCTCACTCTGTAAGAACCCATGGAAAGGAGCCTGAGCTGCCAGAACCTGTTCCCTATCAATTCATGGCTTAATAGGCGTAAAAAATAAAAGGCTACTCTAAAGAAAAAGAATTACTGCAGAAAATCAGGGAAGTGAAGACAAACACCATTGAGGAAACAAACACACCACATCATCAACTAAACATCTGCCTACCACGAACAGAGTCCAGTGCCTTCGGGGCAATATGAGTTTTTCCTATGTGTGAAGCTTCATGCACTGAGTGTTCTATTGATACCTGTCCCATTAAACATGTTTCCCACTAGCACTTTCAGAGATTTACTAAGTTACTATACCACCTCTTACCTAACCATTTCTGTCAGGAGCAGCTCAGGTTGCATCTGAATTTTCTATTTATAAATACTGAGAAACACCCTTTCCAATAAATGCTTTTTTTACATTCATGATTCTTTAAGATAAAATACATAACTAGTTCATTCCCACGTCAATGGCCACAGGGGACGTGCATCTTTAAAATCTTTAAAACGCTCTGACCAAATACCCTCCTGCAGTGCATGCTTTAAATACTAGGATCACAACTCCAGGGCTCAAACCACTTCCTGCCTAACTGGCCCCAAGAATAAGGTTCTTTTTCTCTGTCCCCAATGTCTTCAGCTGTAAACAAGGGGAAAGAACTAACCCAGACTTAGAGGGCCATGCTCAGGATTCCATGAGATGAGTGGAAAGCACTTGGTGTATCATTTATGAAGAGGCCACCCTGATAACTGCCTCCCCCATCTGGATTTTCCCTTTCTGATTCATTACCTAGAAGGGCCAGTCTCTCTTCTAAACATATTGCTTTATTTACTGCTCAAACACCTGCACAATTTCACTGAGTGAAAGCAGCAAGACTCTAAGGCTACAAACTATGCAATTTCATTTATGTGACATTCCAGAAAAGCCTATAGGGTCAGAAAACAGATCTGCTTTTGCCAAGGCCTGGGGGATAAGAACTTACTACAAAAAGGCGTGAGGGCAGTGCCTGTGGCTCAAAGGAGTAGGGTGCCGGCCCGATATGCCAGAGGTGGTGGGTTCAAACCCAGCCCTGGCCAAAAACCGAAAAAAAAAAAATCCTATCCTAAAAAGGCACGAGAGAATTTCTGGCATTATGAAAATTTTCCATATCTTGATTTGGTGATGGTTGCATGCTGATATGTTTACTACCCAAAACAAGTGACTACGGCTAAGGTGATGGCTGCATGCTGGTATGTTTACTACCCAAAATAAGTGACTAAGGCTAAGATTTCATCAATGGAAATGTATTAAGCTGAAATTGGAGGACACACCTGGGATAAACACAGAGCACAGAGAGATCTGGACCTGTGCCTGTTTTTCCAAAGGGGCATTTGGGAACTTCAGTATTTAAGAGGGAAGGATATAGAAAGAAAAAAGGAGGAGGGCATGGGCAGAGAGGCAAATGGTTATATTCTTGTGAGGTCCTAGAAATCCACATTTTACCTAAGACAAAGTGAATGTCTGAGAGAAAAAGAGAGTGGAGGGAGTATCAATTACATAGATGCCCCTGGGTAGAGGAGAGAATGACCCTGTCTTGTCTCTGTTCTAACCTATGAAGATAATCAATGTTATTAGTGTAATTGAGCAGACTTTAGTTTTAGGAGATAGACTTAGCCTGGAGATAAAAGTTAAAAATGTTCATGTCCTTCTTTATGGGAAGCCAGCAAGAAATTTCCTTAGGAATGATCTGTGAGAGCAGTCCTTGCAAATGCCTGAGGCCTGTCACCTTTCCTGGCTGGTGCACAGCGTCAGTAACAACTGATCACTTGTGAGGGGAAGTTGCATGACTCTGCCTCCCAGACTCCTGGCTTGACCTTCCCTTTTGCATAAAGAGTTGGGGTGCGGGGGTACCTGAGATTTTTATTTTCTTTACAATGCATTTACCAACAATCACAGAAAGATATACTTAACAGGGTAGATTCTACTATATATAAATTATATCTCAATAAATCACATAAATTATTCAGAACTGACTCAAGCAGAAATAGAAAATCTTGGCCAGGCAAAGTGGCTCATATCTATTTGGGAGGCTGAGGTAGGAGGATAGCTTGAGGCCAGGAGGTGGAGGTTGCAGTGAGCTATGATTGTGCAATTGCATTCCAGCTAGGAGACAGGTGCATCTCCCAAAAACAAAATCTTGATCATCCTATATTAAGGAATTGAATTCATAAGTAAAAGTCTCCCCTTGAAGAAAACTCCAGCCCAGATAGCTTTAATAGTAAATTCAAACAAACATTTAAGGGGAAAAAAAGTACAACCCCACACAAACTATTTTAAAATAATAACAAGTCAACGGGAAATAGTTCCCAAAGCACTGTGTGGGGCCAACATTACTCTAGATACGAAAACCAAAGCTATTACAAGAAAATAATATCCCTCAAGAATATAGTTATAAATATTCTCAAAACTGCAGCACATGAAATCCAGCAAGACAGAAAAGTAATAATGTATTATGACCAACTGGGATCTATGCCAGAAATGCAAGGCATAGATTTTAACATTCAAAAGTTAATCAACGTAATTCATATTTACAAACCAAAAAAGGAAAAACTATGGGATCATATCAACAGATATTGAAAAAGTATATGAGGAAATGCAACATCCATTCGTGATAAAAAATCTCAGCAGGGTGGCGCCTGTGGCTCAAAGGAGTAGGGCACTGGCCCCATATGCTGGAGGTGGCGGGTTGAAACCCAGCCCTGGCCAAAAAATGCAAAAAAAAAAAAAAATTCTCAACAAATGAGAAAACGTCCTCTACCTCATAAAAGGCATCCACATAAAATCTTCACCTAAGATCATGTTTAATTAAAAAAAACAATACAATCTTCCCTCCTAAAATTGAAAACAGGCAAGAATTTCCACTTTCACCACTGCTGTTAAAAATTGTAAGGCTCAACGCCCATAGCAGTGGTTTCGGCACTGGCCACATACACTGGGGCTGGCGGGTTCAGATTTGGTCTGGGCCAGCTGAACAACAATGGCAACTGCAACAACAACAAAAAAGAGCCGGGGGCGGTGCCTGTGGCTCAGTGAGTAGGGCACCGGCCCCATATACCAGTTCAAAACTGGCCCTGGCCAAACTGTAACTAAAAATAGCTGGGCGTTGTGGTGGGCACCTGTAGTCCCAGTCACCCAGGAGGCTGAGGCAAGAGACTCGCCTAAGCCCAGGAGTTTGAGGTTGCTATGAGCTGTGTGACGGCACTCTACCACAATAAAGTGAGACTCTATCTCTACAAAAAAATTAAAAAATAAAAAAAAAATTTTAAAAAAGAGCCGGGCGCTGTGGCGGGGCGCCTGCAGTCCCAGCTACTTGGGAGGCTGAGGCAGGGGAATCACTTAGGCCCAAGAGTTTGAGGTTGCTTTGAACTGTGACGCCACAGCACTCTGCTGGGCAACATAGTGAGACTCTGTCTCAAAAAAAAAAAAAAAAAATGGACCAAAGGTCCTAGACAGGAAAATAATAAAAGAAAAAGAAATAAAAAGCATTTTTTTATTTATTGGAAAGGGTCTCTCTTTCCAATTAAAAGAGTGAAAAGGTCTTTATTCATAATCATCAGAATTATCTATATGGAAGATCTCAAAGTACTACAAAAAAAGCTACTCAAGTGACTTTAGAGTTCACAGGATAAGCAAAATATATTTTTAAAAATCAGGTTTATTTCTGTACACTAGCAATAAGCGACTAAAAAATAAAATTTTTAAAAATCTACTTATAATAATATCCAATACAGGACATACTTAGGGATAAATTTGATAAAATGTGTGAGATCAGCACACTCCAACTACAAAACACTGCTAAAACAAATTAAGGAAAATGAAAACAGATGGAGAAATAATTTCATGTTATGTTCATTAGTCAAGAGACTCAATGCTGTTATGTCAATTTTCTCCCAACATATCTAAAGAGTTAACACAATCTCAGTCAAAGTTTAAGCAGGCATTCTGTAGAAATCAACAAATTGATTTAAAGAGTATATAAAAATACAAACAATCTAGAATTGGCAATACAATTTTAAAGATGAAGCAAAACTGTCACACTATGTGACTTCAAGAGTTATCACAAAGCAGGTCATCAAGTACTGCGAATGGTCCATAATGGAATAAGCCATAAAGGAACAGAACAGAATCTGAAAAAAGGCAACAGATATGGCCGATTATTTACAAACATGGTGTCAAGATAATTTGATAAAAGAATAGGCTTAAAAAAAAATGATGCTGGAACAATTGGATAGCCATATGCAAAACAATCAACTTCAATCCTTATCTCTCTCCATTTAAAAATTAACTCAAAATAGATAATAGATCTAAACAAAGAAGCTGCAACTATAACACATTCAGAAGAAAATCTTTATGACTATGGGGTAGCCAAGATTTCTTAAATAGGACACAAAAAGCACGAACCATTAAAACAACTGATAAACTGGACTTGTTCAAAACTAAAAAGTCTGCCCTTTAAATAATATAATTAATAAAATTAAAAGGCAAGCTATAGATTGAAAAGAAAATATCGGCAATACAAATATATGACAAAAGACTGGGTTCCAGAATAAGTAAGGAACTGTTACAACTCAAATATAAGACAACTCAACTAAAAGTGAAAAAAAAAACCAACTGAATGGATATTTCACCAAGCATATACACAAATAGGTAATAAGAACATGAGAAAACTAAAACCTCAATGATAAAGAGAGTACAACATTGCCACTAGAATAGCTAAAATTAAAAAGACTGACAACAGCAAGTGCTGGCACGGATGTGAAGCAACTGCCAACTCTCATACACTAGTGGTGGGGATGTAAGAGGATATATCCACTTTGGAGATCAGTTTGCCAGTTTTTAATGAATTCCTGCAATTCCACTTGTAGGTAGTGACTTGTGAGAAAGGAAAACACAAGTCTACAGTAAGATTTGCCTATGAATGCAGATAGTTCTTATTTGTATCATTTTTTATTGTGTTAAAATACTCCTAAGATAAAGTTTACCATTTTAAAGTTTACGACTCTGTGGCATTTGTATACTCACAATACTATGCACCTACCACCATCATCTAGTTCCAGAAAACTTTCACCACCTCAAGAGCCATTCTTCCATTCTCCCCAGTCCCTGGCAACAGCCACCAATGCGCTTTCTGCCTGTAAGGATTTGTCTATTCCAAGCATTTCATAGGAAAGGAGTCATACAACACAGAGTCTTTGTGCCTGGCCACCTTCGCTTGGCATAACATTTTCAAGGTTCATCTTCCTCAGTGGTCCCCAACCAAGAACTGGTTTCATGAAAGACAATTTTCCCACAGACAGAGCTAGAGTCTCATAAGAAGCATGTGTGAGCAACCTAGATCCCTCGCATGCTGTTTACGGTAGGGTTCAAGTTCCTACGAGAATCTGTTCCTACGGTACAGTTCCTATAAGAATCTGAGGCTGCCCCTGATTTGATAAGAAGCAGAGCTCAGGCGATGATGCAAAGTATGGTAAATACAGAGGAAGCTTCACCCCCACTTAGCTCTTGCCACGTGGCCAGGCTCCTAACAGGCCATGATCACCATCACCACCCGACCACCACCACCACCAGTGCCAGTCCGCAGCCTTGGGGGACCACATGTGTGAGTGTTTCATTTCTTTTTATGGCTGAACAATATTCAATGCAGGGACATACCACATTTGGCTTACTCACACATCCACTGATGGATGTTGGGTTGTCTTTTGGCTATTAAGAATAGTAACCATGAACAGTCATATATAAGTTTTTCAGTTCCTGGCTCGGCGCCTGTGGCTCGACGGGCTAAGGCGCCAGCCACGTACACCTGAGCTGGCGGGTTCAAATCCAGCCCCGGCCCGCCAAACAACAATGACGGCTGCAACCGAAAAAAAATGGCCTGGCATTGTGGTGGGCGCCTGTGGTCCCAGCTACTTGGGAGGCAGAGGAGACTCACTTGAGCCCAGGAA
>CAUYRH010148040.1:0-22371 GCA_963574655.1 Perodicticus potto | reverse complement strand
TACAACTGTATTGTACCCCATCTTCTCCTTTTTTTTTTTCTGTTTGAGACAGAGCCTCAAGCTGTCACCCTGGATAGAGTGCTGTGGCATCACAGCTCACAGCAACCTCCAAATCCTGGGCTCAAGCGAGTCTCTTGCCTCCGCCTCCCAAGTCGCTAGGACTACAGGCGCTCATCACAATGCCCGGCCATTTTTTGGTTGCAGCCGTCATTGTTGTTTGGCGGGCCCAGGCTGGATTCGAACCCGCCAGCTCAGGTGTACGTGGCTGGCGCCTTAGCCCGTTGAGCCACAGGCGCCGAGCCTCCTATTCTTTTATTTATCTTTTTTTTTTTTTTTTTTTTAGATAAGAGTCTCACTTTGTGGGGGCGGCACCTGTGGCTCAAAGGAATAGGGCACTGGCCCCATATGCTGGAGGTGGCGGGTTCAAACCCAGCCCCGGCCAAAAACTGCAAAAAAAAAAAAAAAAAAAAAGAGTCACACTTTGTCACCCTGGTAGATTGCAATGGTAACATAGCTAACCCCAACCTAAAATTCGTGGGCTCAAGCGATTCTTTTGCCTTTGCCTCTCAAGTAGCTAGGACTACAGGTGATTGCCACAATGCCCGGCTATTCTTTTAGAGGTGGGGGGGGAGGTCTCAGGATTGCTCAGGCTGGTATTGAACTCATGAGCTCAGGGAATCCACCCACCTCCGCCTCCCAGAGTGCTAAGATTACAGACATGAGCCACCGTGCCTGGCCTCATATTCTTTATCCTCTAAACTAAAACCCATCTCCCCCCAGTTCCTTTTCTTCATACCTAAATATCACAAGCTTCCAAAACATCAAAATGCAAGGTGCTAACTAAAACTAAAATACAAAAACGTAAAAAATATTCTTGCTTTTCAAACACTTATAAACACTGCTAACGGATTTTTTTCCTGGTGTGTCTAAGTCATAATAATCATAATAAAATTAAGAATTAAGAGTCCAATCATAATAGTTCAAAAAATTCTCCAAATCTAGGGGGAGAACCTTACCTTCAAGCTCCTAATCCGAAAATTCTAGGATTGCAGGTTACCTCCCCCAAAGTTCAGAGCTGAGGGTCCTAGCAATAGCAACATAACTTGTCACCACACCAGATGATTTTTAGCACCTACCATCAATTGACTAGCGACTGCGAAAAGTAAGGACTTAATTCCCAGCAAAATTATCTCCTGAGCTGAGCATTCCAGAAATCCGGCTTTCTGAACCCGAGAGGCAGGGAGAGATCAAAGGCACACCAGAGAAAAAGGAAGAAAAAAATGGAACAAGTTAAGACAGTCTTCGAGGCAGAGACGGTCGCTACCTCGGCCAGGCCAGATTTTGAGGTCTGGGGTGGGGGTTCTCCCCGGACATCCACAGGGCACTCGAGTTCACTATGGCGACACTTAAGAGACACTCCCCTAGTAGTTTGCTAAGCCGCAGCCGCACCCCGCGGAGCTCTGACCTCCAAAGAGGGTCGTTTGGCAATCCCGCCCCGTCATCTCACGTTAGCGCCTTTGATTGGTTCAAAGAATGGATCCCTCAACGTGGCTAGTCCAATGGAGAGCCCGGCCGGTAGCCCAGCCGACCCGCCCCTCCCTTACCCCTCGCGGAGGCCCCGCCCCCTGCTCCGCACAGGGGAGCGGAGGAGAGTAAATACAACAGGAGCGCAAAATGGCGGAACCGCCGAGCCCAGTGCGCGGCGCCGCCACGACCGCAGCTGCCGCCTCGGAGAAAGAACCGTTCGGCAAACTGCAGCCCTCCTCCCGGGACCCACTGGGTTCTCTGTCTGCCAAGAAGGTCCGGACTGAGGAGAAGAAAGCGCCGCGGAGAGTGAACGGAGAAGGGGGCAGCGGCGGGAACAGCAGGCAGCTGCAGCCGCCCGCGGCACCTTCGCCTCAGAGCTATGGCAGCCCCGCGTCTTGGGGCTTCGCCGCTCTGTCGGCTGCCCCCTCCCCGTCCTCTTCTCGGAGCACTTTCTCTTTCTCCGTCGGCACGGTCGTTCCCTCTTCAGCCTCCGCTTCCTTGTCTCAGCCAGTGCCGCGCAAACTGCTGGTCCCTCCTCCGCTGCTGCACGCTCAGCCTCACCATCTCCTGCTGCCGGCAGCCGCTTCCTCGGCCAACGCCAAGTCGCGCAGACCTAAGGAGAAACGGGAGAAAGAGAAGAGGAGGCACAGCCTCGGCGGGGCGAGTGAGGCTGGCGGGGCCGCCCGGGAGGAGAACGGCGAGGTGAAGCGGCCGCAGCGAGGTGGGTGCCGGCGCCGAGAGGGGGAGGGGATGGCGCCCGGGGGCCCCGCCGCCCTCACGCCCGCGGGGCCCGGGACGGGGGAGCGCGGCGGCCGCGTGCGCCTGCCTGGAGGGGGCGGGAGGCGTCCTGCTCTCAGCGGGCGATTTTGCTGTCCCCAGGGGGACAGGAAATGGAGCCTGTAATTGCGGTCCCTTGCGGAGAGGGGAATGGCCGAAACTCTTCTTTTTCTTACGGTTTCTTTCTCCCACTTAATGCATTGCACGGTGTGTAGAAATGGATGTTGGGGACCCTCCTAGGTGTGTTCAGATATGGAGGGAGACAGAAGGGAAAGGTGTCGGAGGAGGGTTTGATCTTGTAAAAAATGCTCGTTTGATTATTAGACGGTTTTTACGTGAGCTCGGGAATTCATATATGTGACACAGCCTCCAACACCAGAAAATCCTGTCAAAAAAAGGGGTGTGGAGAACATTGGCGTCAGCTGGAAGCTGCCCGAGGCCTGGCCGTTTCATCCCTATTAGGGAAATGAGGTAGTGTGCAGGGCCCGAAGTGTGCTGTTTCGTAAGGTATCGTTTATCCACCCTCCATGTTTATTCTTGAGTGTTTTGAGTGGTCCTGTTTGAAATACCTCCTTAAAAAAGACTTTCCAGCCATATCTTTTTTTTCTGCCGCAAATGGTAAAACCAGGAGCTTTGACTTTTTTTTTAATTGGTCAGATCAAGTGACTGCAAAATGTTTTAGCATCAGAAAAAGGCTAATTCTTAAGCGTCCTTTTCAGACACAGTCAGCTTTCTTTTTGAACATCGGCTAGACTTGGAATTTTTCAGATGGTATTTCTTTAAAGTAGGTTTTCCTACCATTTAGCTTTGGATACATAATGATCTGACAGTAGTACAACACGTGGACTGTTTGAAAATTAGACCTTTATGCGATCACAAACTTAAAGCTTATTATCTTTATTGTACACTTACTGTCTTTATTATACACAGTGTTGTCACATAACGTCCTTTCTGTTATTTAGGAAAAAGTGAATGTCATTCCGTTTTAGTATTGCTCATCTATTGATAGCTTAGATCATGAAACATTTTTTGTGTGTTTGAATTGGAATGTTTTATTTTCACATGTTAAAAAAATGCCGCAGGAACATGTGGCAACAGTGCTACATCTTCCTTGATGTTTTTTGCCTGTAGCACATCTTTCACATTTAAGCACAGCTGTGGGATAGTTTCAGGCAATCTAAAGATCTCTCAGTTTTTTTTTTTTTTTTTTTTTTTTAAGATCTGTAAGTTTTTGAGGGTGTTCATTCTAGGAAAGTGGTTTTGAGGATGGAATTTACACCACTTTTACTTACAATTTTAGGTGGTTAGTATTTCAAGGCTATTTGTTTTAATATATAAATATTATATATAAACCTTATATATCAAATATAAGGCTTAAGTGCCTGGAAGCCTTATTTGGCTTGGTGTCAGTCCTCTGTATTTGGTGTGTGTGTAAACTACACATTTGCTCTCAAATTTTCTGAATGAGAAGGTGAGTATATGTATTAACTTGTTGGAGTATTGTAATGGCTAAAAAAAAATGAGTAATCATTCTTTAACAATTATGACTTAAAAATGTGAAGTGTACAGGTGGCTTTTAAGTGAAATGGCTGTTAAGAGAAATTTTTATAGTCATTTAAATTACATTTAGAATCCTCTTAAGGGCTACCACTTACTTTATTAAGCCTGAATTTAAGCAATGATAGATTTTACATTAAAATGTTTTCCTATGACCTATGTGAGTTGAGTAGATATTTACACTATTGTAAGATTTCCATTTTTTGGATAGAATTGCTGTGTTTTGAGGAAAAACTAACATTAGTGTCTTGATGGTAAATTTAGTGGTGAAAAAAGTGCTCAAATTCTTTGAAAGTTTGGATTTAACCGAGTTGAAGTTCTGTTTTAACCGTTTAAGATTCTTAAATAGGGTGGCGCCTGTGGCTCAAGGAGTGAGGCGCCAGCCCCATATACCAGAGGTGGCGGGTTCAAACCCAGTCCCGGCCAAAATGCTGCAAAAAAAAGATTCTTAAATAGTGCTATTAAAATAGCAAGAATACATATGAGCCAGTATAATTGTTATAATTGAAAATATAGAAGTCCTGATTGTAATATAATGTTCATTTTACTGTGCTTTTTGTAAAAACTACTGAATGGGTGACCTGGTGTCTACTGTTTTAGGGTATGTAACTCTTTTTAGTGTTGCTCTAAGTTGGCGGTAACCACCCCTCAGTTGTATATAGGTGATTAAATAATCTGAGTCAGAACTGGAAATTTGCCATAGAGACATCTGAACAAGGAAAATAATCGAATATAGTTCAGTAACCACCCCTCAGTTGTATATAGGTGATTGAATAATCTGAGTCAGGACTGGAAATTTGCCATAGAGACATCTGGACAAGGAAAATAGATTCTCCCTTCACAAAGCAAAATGCATACCCAAAAGATCTGCCCCCCCCCATTAATCATTTAAGCTCTTGTATTTATTTGTAAGTAGTGTGTGTTTTTTTTAATAGTTCTTAATCAGAACTGCTTTATTTTTACATTGGTGGCTATACTGAGAGAAAGTATTTGAACTAAATGAAAGCATGTACATATGATAGGGCCTGGCAGGGTATTTAGTAAATGCTATTTGAGTCTGAAGCATAGTTATTAATTTGTTAAAACCCGATTTAAAGATAGGTCAGTCCTGATAGAAGAAGGATCTTTTTGACAATAGCTTTGAAAGATGAGAGATGAACAAGAGAATTATTTTTATAAACTGAGCATACTAACATAGGCCCGTTTAATACAAAGGCTTGACGTCTTGGGCGGCGCCTGTGCCTCAAAGGAGTAAGGTGCCAGCCCCATATGCTGGAGGTGGTGGGTTCAAACCCAGCTCTGGCCCAAAAGAAAAAGGCTTGATGTTTTATTCACTTACAATCTCTAGGGCCATCTAGTTATACTGCTGTAGTTGATTTGCATGGTACCTTGAGTCATTAAATAAAAGTTAAATTTATTTCTTAGAAGTATAAAACATTCGAGGTTTATTTTATTTTTTTGCAGTTTTGGCCGGGGCCAGCTGTGAACCCGTCACCCCTGGTATAGGGGGCTGGTGCCTTACTCCTTGAGCCACAGGCACCGCCCGGTTTTTAAAATTAGGAAAAAACCAGGTTTTGGTGCTTATTGGGGTGATCTGCTGAGAAATAAACAACCTGTTTTCTTATAAGACTGAATAAATTATTAAGTTGGTCAATGTAGAAAGTAAAAGTAAACATGTACTGCAGGTATCCTACATTTATAATTATATTATTGCCAAACAAAAGAACAAACATACTATTAGATATCAGTGTGCTTTAACCAATTTCAGTAACTAATAAAATTTGTATAGATCTTTTAATTTTAGTGTTTTCATTTTGCATTTTTTTCCTTAAAGAAAGTATTCTAAGACAAAACCAGAACATTTTACTGAATTTTTGCTTTGAAAATGTAGTTACAGACTTTAATGGAAAATAATGCTTTTCTTAGCATCTAATCTGAGGTATGTAAATGTCATTGGTTTCATTTATTTATTATTTTTAGAGAAA
This sequence comes from Perodicticus potto, assembly GCA_963574655.1. Taxonomy (NCBI): domain Eukaryota; kingdom Metazoa; phylum Chordata; class Mammalia; order Primates; family Lorisidae; genus Perodicticus; species Perodicticus potto. The sequence goes on along the minus strand of CAUYRH010148040.1, from coordinate 16,525 downwards.
GAGTCTTGCTCTGTTCCCCAGGCTGGAGTACAGTGGTGTGATCATAGTTCACTGCAGCCTCAAACTTCCAGGCTTAAGAGATCCTCCCACCTTAGTTTCCAGAGTACCTGGGACTGTAGGAGCCCACCGCCATGCCTGGTTAATTTATTTATTTTATTTATTTATTTTTTATTTTGAGGAAGAGTCTCACTCTGTCTGCCTGGGTAGGGTACCATGGCATCATCACAGCTCATAGCATCCTCAAACTATTGGGCTTAAGTGACCCTCTTGCCTCAGCTTCTCAAGTAGCTGGGACCACAGGCTCCTCTCGTGGTATCTGCTTGGGTTTTTTTTTTTTTTTCTAGTTTTAGTAGGGAAGGAGCCTTGCTCTTGCTCAGGCTGGTGTGCTACTCCTGAACTCAAGCAATCTATCTGCCTGGGCCTCCCAGAGTGCTAGGATTCTGTAATGAGATGAGTCACCACAGCCAGCCTGTTTATTTTTTAATTTGAGATAGAGTCTTGCTCTGTAGCCTGGGCTAGAGGGTAATGGTGTTGTCATAGCTCACTGCAACCTTGAGTTCCTAGGCTCCAGTGATCTACCTGTCTCACACTCTTTTTTTTCCTTTTTCTTTTTCTTTTTTGTTACGACAGAGTTTTTATTGCCCTTGGTAGAGTGCTGTGGTGTCATAGCTCACAACAACCTTAAACTCTTGGCCTTAAGCTATCCTCTTGCCTTGGCCTCCTGAGAAGCTGGGACTACAGGTGCCCACCATGATACCTGGCTAGTTTTTTTTTTTTTTCTATTTTTAGTAGAGACGGGGTCTTGCTGTTGCTTGGGCTGGTCTCAAACTCCTGATCTCAGGCAATCCCCCTGCCTTGGCCTCCTGGCAGGTGGAGCCACCCAGCCCCAGCCTCTTGGGTGGCTGGAAGTACAGGCATGCATCACCAAGCCCAGCTGGTTTTTGTATTTTTTGTAGAGGTGGCATCTCTCTGTGTTGTCCATGCTGGTCTGGAATTTCAGGCCTGAAACAATCCTCTTGCTTTGGCCTCTGGAAGTGCTAGGATTACAGGGGTGAGCAACTGCACCAGGCCCTTGTCTGTGGTTTTTAAAGGGATGATTATTTGAAGGTTTTTTGATACTCTACTGCATCTTTCTAATATTATTACTCTACAGTTTTAGGTTACATTCATATACAGAATTTTCATCACATGACCAAATATTTGCCACTACTGAAAGAGCAGTTAGTAGGATTTCATTTTCTTTTATAACTTTTTGTTTTTCATGCCTTTTTTTTTTCCGTTTGGTTAGTTTTCTCTGGCAAAGTCTTTCTGTACCCTCCAGCAGCTCCATAAAATGCTTCTCAGTACAATTTTCCACATGAGCAGATCTGTCAGATAAACTTATCAGTTCCATTTGTTCCTGTAGACATCCCTCCTGTAGCTGTCCTTCCTGTTTCCGTCTGGATTGTTTCCTCTTTAGGCCTGCTGCATGGCTTTCATCTTGGGACTTCCCTTAGCTGACATTCTGGGAATTTGTTTCACTTTTGTTGAACTTTTTTTCTGGATGTCATGCCTTCTTTTTAGTTATTCTCTTATGTCGGTTTCTTCTCCTAGGACTGTGGAAAGGGAAAGAGGGAGTGAAAAGTTTTTTTTTGTGTGTTTGTGTGTATTTTATTTTTATACTTATCTTTGACTGGGTATTGAGAGATTTTTGTATTAGAAATCATTTTCCCTCAAAAGTTTGAAGGTAGTAGTTTAAATTGCTTGGTATACAAAGTTGATGTTAAGAAGTCTGACCTCAAAAAACTTGTCTATTGTTCTGTTCTCTGGGAGATGTCAGTCCTTTCACTGGATTAAAAAATTTCACTTTTGAGGTCAGTCACAGTGGCTCATGCCTATCATTCTAGTATTTTGAGAGGCTGACATGGGTGGATTGCTTGAGATCAGGAGTTGGAGACCAGCCTGGGGAAAGAGTAAGACTCCATCTCTAAACACAGCTGGGTGTTGTGGAGGTGCCTACTTGGAGGTTGAGGCAAGTGGATCATTTGAGCCCGAGAATTTGAGGTTGCTGTGAACTATGATTCCATAGCACTCTACCCAGGGTGACAAAGTAAGACTCTGTCTCCAGAAAAAAAAAATTTTTTTTTCACTTTTAGGCTGCAGGTGGTGGTGGTGGCTCACATCTGTAATCCTAGCACTCTGGGAGGCCAAGGCAGTAGGATCCCTTGAGCTCAGGAGTTTGAGGCTAGCCTGAGCAAGAGCCAGACACCCCCCGCCCCACTAGAAAATCTAGCTGGGTCTTGTGATAGGGGCCTGTAGTCCCAGCTACTGGGGAGACTGAAGGAGGATTGCTTGAACCTAGGAGTTTGATGTTGCTGTGAGCTAGACTGATGCCATGGTATTCTATTGTGGGTAACAGAGTGAAACTCTGTCTAAAAAAAAAAAAATTCACTTTAAAAATATAAAATTTTAAGGGCTCTTGTTTTTTGTTTTTGCATTCTATCATTTTGTTCCTTTTTTATGGGTATGGCATCTTCTGTTATCTATTCAAGGATATTGATTATAGTTTCTTTGCAACATCCTTCGGTTCCCTCTGTTGTTTTTGGTTCTAACTTTGTTTTGGTTGCCTTCTTTTACTTGGAGGCTTTCTTTAGATCTGTGTGAATTCCTTTACAATTAGCAATTCCTTAACATTTAAAAGAGAGTTACCAAAGCTAACTGAAAGATCACCGGGCATGCATGAGCAGAGCTTAGTGACTAATGGACTCCCATGTTTCTATTTTTATTTCTATTCTCTGGACTTTGGGTAAGAAGGCTTTCCATTTCTTCCTATAAAGAAAGGTCCTTCATTTTTCTGCCTGTGTGTGGGTTGAATGATGGAGAGAGGAGGGGGCATCATAGGCTCTTGGGCTGTCATAACAAAATAGACTGGGTGACTTTTTATTTTTTGAGACAGAGTCTAATTCTCTTGCACTGGGTAGAGTGCCGTGGCAACATCAGATCTCACAGCCACCTCAAACTCTTGGCCTCAAGCAATCCTCTTGACTCAGCCTTTCAAGTAGCTGGGACTTAGGCATGTGCCACAATACCCAGATAGGTTTTTTTTTTTTTTCCTTTTTAGTAGAGACGAGGTCTTGCTCTTGCTCAGGCTGGTCTCACACTCCTAAGCTCAAGCAATCTACAACTGTTTGGCTTAAACAATAGAAATAAATGTTCTGATAGTTCTGGAGTCTGGAAGCCTGAGATTGGTGTGTCAGCATGGCTGAGTTCTGGTAAGTGCTCTTTTTCTGGTCTGCAGGTAGTTGTCTTCTTCCTGTGTGCTCACAAGACTTTTCCTTTCATGTAGAGAAAGATCTTTTACTTTTATAAATACCCTTGGATTAGGACTGCACTCATATGATCTCGTTTAATTTTATCTCATGAAAGCCCTATCTCCAGATACAGTCACACGGGGCATTAAGGTTTCAACATACGAATTTTTGGGAGACACAATTCAGTCCAGCAAGGGTGCTGACAGAGGTAATGGATTTACATGGCAGAGTTCTTTCTAGTGCTTAGTGGGGAGGAAAGATAGAAGTCTTGTCTGTCAATTCATAAATTTGCACTCAGTCTTCCTGTTTTCTTTTTTTTTTTTGAGACAGAGCCTCAAGCTGTCACCCTGGATAGAGCGCTGTGGCATCACAGCTCACAGCAACCTTCAATTCCTGGGCTCAAGCGAGTCTCCTGCCTCCGCCTCCCAAGTAGTTGGGACTACAGGCGCCTGCCACAACGCCCGGCCATTTTTTGATTGTAGCTGTCATTGTTGTTTGGTGGGTCTGGGCTGGATTCGAACCTGCCAGCTCAGGTGTATGTGGCTGGCGCCTTAGCCCGTTGAGCCACAGGCGCCAAGCCAGTCTTCCTGTTTTCATGCCAACGTTTCACTTCTCCCCTTTTCTATGTAGGATGCCCTGATTCTGGAGCCACTCTGATTCTGTTTCACTAAAGACTGTGTGCCTCTTATTCCCTTAGGAGTACGTATGTGTGGGGGTGGTCTGCCCTCTGTGTTTCTGGTACCTCCAATTACCTTGCTTTTCTGGGTACTGCAGGGTAAAGAGGATTGTTTGTCATTCTTTCTCTCTCTCTCTTCCGTTATACTGAGGCATTTACCATTCTGCTATCAGCTTTCTGTCTTTTATGTTAGGTTATTAAATATGAAATGTCTGATTTTCTTAAGTACTAAGTAGTTTGACTGTTGATCTCTTTGACATATCACTTTGACACTTGTTTTATTTTTACTATGAAGATGCATCCTCATTCTTTCAAACACACATTTTGGGCTCGGGCCTGTGGCTCAACGGGCTAAGGCGCCAGCCACGTAGACCTGAGCTGGCAGGTTCGAATCCAGCCCGGGCCTGCCAAACAACAATGACGGCTGCAACCAAAAAATGGCCGGGTGTTTTGGCGGGTGCCTGTAGTCCCAGCTACTTGGGAGGCGGAGGTAGGAGACTCGCTTGAGCCCAGGAATTGGAGGTTGCTGTGAGCTGTGATGCCACGGCACTCTATCCAGGGTGACAGCTTGAGGCTCTGTCTCAAAAAAAAAAGCCATACATTTTGGCTTATGATTATTTTTCAAATTTTAGTGAAATGATGGGTAAGTCAAAAATTCATGTTGTTTTCGAATATGAGTTCTATCATAGAACCAGTGCAACACAGACAGCTGGAAGTTTCAATGAAGTGTTTGGGAATGAATGCATAGTACATTGATGGTTTGAGAAAGTCCCTTCTGGTGATGATAATCTTGAAAATGAGCCACGTGGGGGACTTGAGACCAAGGTAAGAATGATGAAAGTTGTAGTGGAAGTGAATCCATCTCAACCTGCACATGAATTAGCAGCAAAGTTTGACATTACTGTTACAACAACATTGGATCATTTGAAACCAGCAAGGTAAAGAAACTGGATAGATGGGTTCTGCGTAAATTAAACTGGGTCAGAAGAGAAATGTCTCGAAGCTTGCTTTTCTTTGCAGTCATGATGTAAAGGTAAACCATTTCTACACTGTATTATTATGTGTGGTGAAAAATAGATTGTTTTTGGCTCGGCGCCTGTGGCTCAACAGGCTAAGGCGCCAGCCACGTACACCTGAGCTGGTGGGTTCGAATCCAGCCCGGGCCCGCCAAACAACAATGACGGCTGCAACCAAAAAATGGCTGGGTCTTGTGGCGGGCGCCTGTAGTAGTCCCAGCTACTTGGGAGGCGGAGGCAAGTGACTCGCTTGAGCCCAGGAATTGGAGTTTGCTGTGAGCTGTGATGCCACGGTACTCTATCCAGGGTAACAGCTTGAGGCACTGTCTCAAAAAAAAAAAAAAAAAAAAAAAAGAAAAAGAAAAATAGATTGTTTTTGACAATCGCAAACATTTGGCACAATGTCTGAATAAAGATGAAGTGCCCAAATACAGTCCACAACCAAGTATTTGTGTAAGAAAGCTGATAGATAGTGTCTGTAGGTCCAGTACTGGTGTTATCCACTACAGCTTCATAAAACCTGGTTAGTCAGTTATAATACATGTCTACTGCAGCCATATCAACGTAATGATGAGGATGCTTGCAGTTAAGCAGCTGAGATTGGTCAGTAGAGTCAGGCCAATCCTCTTGCAAGACAACACTTGACCACATGTTATGTAACCATTGCTGCTCAAACTGCAGAAGCTGGATTTGGAAACTCTGTCATCTCTTGTATTCACCAGACCTTGTACCAACTGAGTACCACTTCTAGTCTTTGGACCATTTCTTGCAAGGAAAAATATTTAATTCTCAACAAACTGTGGAAAATGCTGTTTGTAGTTTCATCACCACTTGCTCTCCACCTTCTGTTTTGCTAGCATAAACAAGGTACTGGTAAGTTGGCAAAACTGGGCCAGGCATGGTGGCTTATACCTGTAATCTAGCACTCTGGGATCCCTTGATCTTAGGAGTTAGAAATCAGCTTCATCAAGAGCAAGACCCTGACTCTACTAAACATAGAAAAAATAAGCCAGGTTAGGATGGGTGACTGTTGTCCCAGATAGTTGGGTGGCTGAGGCAGGAGGATTGCTTGAACCAGGGATTTGATGTTGCAGTGAGCTAAGCTGATGCCATGGCATTCTAGCTTGCGCAACAGAGTGAGACTGTCTGAAATTAAAAAGAAAAAAGATGACAAAGCTGTGTGATAGTTGAGGTGCATACTTTAATTGTATTGCTTCTTATTTGAGATACAGTCTTTACTTTTGGTTTGAAATTGGACGTTTCATATATGATGACTTAATACATTTTATTGTATTTCAGGTTATAGTTACATTATCTTGTTATCAAAGATGGAATGGGTGTTTTTCTCACTGTTGTTTGGGTATATTTTTCATAAGGAGATTTTGAATTTTAGCCTTATTTTGGTTCCTATTTGTGTGACATTTACTCAGTCACCCTTTTTAAGACCATACACATTTGTTATATAGGGATGATACTTTTTTCATTATTCTGTAAGGTAGTTGTTAGAATTATGTGTACCTGGCATATTGTAGGTATTCATAAGCAATGTTCCCAACTTTTCTTTCCTACCTAAAACATTGGAAGCATTTAGTTTCACTCTATTCTTTGGTAAGTATAACCAGTCTAATTTTCCCATAGTATCTTGGTTCTTGGGAATATCTGTTATGTATTAGAATGAACTCTGTTTTCGAAATAAATTTACATTTCATAGGTTTATTTTTGGTGTCTCTTTTTTTTGAGACTGGATCTTTCCCTGTTGTCTGGCCTATAGTTCGGTCTTCTCATTGTAGCTTACCTCAACTTCAAATTCCTAGGCTCAATTATTCTCCTTGGATCAGCCTCTCCAGTAGCTGGGAGTACAGGTGCGCATTACCACACCAGACTGATTTTTCTGTTTTTTTTTTGTCAAGAAGGTATCTGGCTATATTGGTCAGGCTGTTCTCAAACATCTGGGCTCAAGTGATCATCCTGTCTCTGCCTCCCAGAGTGTTAGGATTATAGGCTTGAGCCGCAGTGCTTAGCCTTATTTGTGGATGTATATTACATTTTATGTTGTATGTTTTACTTTTTATTGGACTATGGATTGAAAATTATTTATCATTAGTTTTTAACGTGGCCTGGTGCAGTGGTTCACACCTGTAATCCTAGCAATCTGGGTGGCCCAGGTGGGTAGATCCTTTGAGCTTAGGAGTTTGAGACTAGCCTGAGCAAGAGTGAGATCCTGTCTCTATTAGAAATACTAAAAGTTAAAAAAAAAAAAATGTTAGCTGGATGTTGTGGCAGGTGCCTGTAGTCCTAGCTACTCTGGAGGCTGAGGTTAGGAGAATCACTTGAGTCCAGGAGTTTGAGGTTGCTGTGAACTAGGCTGACACCACAGCACTTTATCCTATCCAACAAAGTATTTCTCTGTCTAAGGAATAGTCATTCCTTCCCACACAAATGTGGAATGGCAACTTTTATCATATTATCATAGTTTTTTTTTATTTTTTTTTTAATACAAAGAAATCAGAACAGTATACGGTGAATTCTGGGTGTACCCATCATACTGCTTCAACAGTTTACATTTTGCATTTCATGTTTATCTCCCCATCTCTGTTTATTTTTTGCTCTGACATTTTAAAGCATATTCAAGACAAATAATTTCATTCAAAACTAGTTAAGAGTGGGCTGGGCACATTGGCTCATGCCTAAAATCCCAGCACTTTTGGAGGCGGAGGTAGGAGAATCACTTGAGCCTAGGAGTTCAAGGTAATAGGAAATTCATGTAACATTGACGTTTTAGTATGATACTGACTTTTTGAAGATAACCAGTCTAACGTGCCTACTATTTGCAGATTTTCTGATATTTATAATTTTTAAATAATTATTTTACAGTGGTGATGTGTACCTTGATCCTTTATATTTCTTATAAGCTGGAAGTTAGCAAGAATGATTAGTTAATCAAAGACTTAAGTTTGGATTAAAGTGTTTTAGTAAGAGTAATTTATAGTGGTACTTCATAGTGTATCTCATCAGGAGACATACACATTCAAGTTGTCCCATTAATGATGCTAATTTTGTTTTTTTTGGCTGGGGCTGGGTTTGAACCCTCTGCTTCCATCATATGGGGCCGGCGCCCTACTCCTTTGAGCCATAGGCGCCACCCTAATTTTTTTTTTTTTTTTGAGACAAAGTCTCACTGTGTTGCCCTTGCTAGAGTACTGGTGCATCACAGCTCACAGCAATCTCAAACTCTTGGGCTTAAGTGATTCTCTTGCCTCAGCCTCCCAAATAGCTGGGACTACAGGAGCTTGCCACAACGCCCTACTATTTTTGTTGTTGTTGTTGATGCAGTAGTCATTATTGGTTAGCTGGCCTGGGCCAGGCTCGGACCCGCCAGCCTTGGTGCATGTGGCTGGCGCGCCACCACTATGAAATGGGTATCGAGCCTAATGATGCTAAATTTAATCACTGAGGTTACCACTAGTTCTCTCCATTATTTTTCTACTTGCATTTAGTTAGTAATCTCTGTGTTGATGCTTTGTGAATATCAAATTTCCTGTCTTTTACTTAATGGCTTTTTTTTTTTTTTTTTTTTTTTTTAGACAGAGCCTCAAGCTGTCACCCTGGATAGAGTGCTGTGGCGTCACAGCTCACGGCATCCTCCAACTCCTGGGCTCAAGAGATTCTCCTGCTTCCACCTCCCAAGTAGCTGGGACTATAGGCGCCTACCACAACGCCCGGCTATTTTTTGTTGCAGCCATCATTGTTGTTTTGGTGGGCCTGGGCTGGATTCGAACCCACCAGCTCAGGTGTATGTGGCTGGCGCCTTAGCCCCTTGAGTCTCAGGGGCGGAGCCTACTTCATGGCTTTTATAATCAATAAATGATTCCATCCTCAGTCACCCATTTTGTTGACTTTAAAACTGCATTGTTAATTACATTTATTAATGATTATTGATTAAACATATTTTCCTTCATTTATTCATGTACTTTGTTCAGTTTAAGGGATTCTTCTTTTTCTTTTTTAAAAAAATTTGATTAGGGTGGCGCCTGTGGCTCAGCGAGTAGGGCACCGGCCCCATATACCGAGGGTGGCGGGTTCAAACCTGGCCCCGGCCAACGTGCAACAAAAAATAGCTGGGTGTTGTGGCGGGCGCCTGTGGTTCCAGCTACTCTGGGGACTGAGGCAAGAGAATTGCCTATGCCCAGGAGTTGGAGGTTGCTGTGAGCTGTTTGATGCCATGGCACTCCACAGAGGGTGACAAAGTAAGACTCTGTCTCTCTAAAAAAAAAAAAAATTGATTAGAGTTGGTGATTAGCTGGAACAACATAGACTTCATCCCTTAAAAAGAATGATTTGTGAAATTTTGTATATTGGATATAATAGCCCTATATTGTTGGCATTTTTATTTTCTCTAAACTGTCATTAGTTCATGATCATTGTTTAAGGGAATGTGCTTGATCTTATTTCATATAGAAGTTTTCTACTTTTATGAACTCAGATTTATTAGTATTTTACTTTTCTGGCTTTTGTTAGAAAAGTTACTTTCACCTCTAGTTCATAAAAATTATTTCTTAAATAGGCTGTTATTTTATATAACATTGCAAATTGAAATCTGCTATATTTGGAATTTATTTAGACACAAAATTAGGTAGGCATTTAATTTTGTTTCATTAATTGTTTTAACACCATTTATTGAATAGTCTTTCCTTTCCACACACGTGTGGAATGGCAACTGTTATTATACAATAAAAGTTGCAACTACAATTATATGTGTGCTTGGGTTTATTTTGATTTTTATATTTTTAGAGACATAGTCTCTGCAGTGTTGTCTAGGTTGCAGTGCAGTGGCCCAACCTTAGTTCACTGCAGTCTTTAATTCCTGGGCTTAAGCTATCCTCCTGCCTCAGCCTCTGAAGTAGCTAGGGCTACAGGCACGTGCCATCATGGCAGGCTTTTTATTTTTCATTTTTGTAGAGACAGGGTCTTGCTGTGTGGCCCAGGCTGGTCTCAAACTCCTGGCCTCAAGTGAACCTCCAACTTTGGCCTCCCAAAATCTGGGATTACAGGGGTGAGCCACAGTGCCTGGCCTACTACAGATTGTTGATTCTTTATATTTATCTCTGTCAGTTCATTTCTGCTCAAGTAACACATTCATCATTATTATATTTTGTGGATTTAGTATAGGGCAAGGACCTCCCCCATACTCTTTTTTTCAGAATTTTCTTGTTTTTTTAAAAACATTTTTATTAAAGTCTACGTGTAATTTATAAAATAAAATTCACTCTTTTAAGGTTCTCAGTTCTGTGAATTTTGATAAATACATGGTTGGTAGCCACCCGGATTCCCTCCTGGAACCCTCATACACTGTTGGTAGGATTATAAATTAGTGCAACCTCTATGTAAAACAGTATGGACATTACTCAAAAAACGGAAATAGAATTACCAATTCCACTGCTAGGTATGTATCTAAAGGATGAGAATTTGTTATATTGAAAAGATGCCTGCACCTCCCATGTTTATTGGAGCACTATTCACAATAGCCAACATTTGGAATCAACCTATCTATCCATTAATGATGAATGGACAAAGAAACTGCAGTACATATGTGCAGTGCAACATCATATAGCCACAAAAAGGAGTGAAATCCTGTCATTTGAAACAACATGGATGGAACTGGAGAACATGTTAAGTGAAATAATAAGCTAAACACAGAAAAGACAAGTCTGCGTGTTCTCATATTTGGCTGCTAAATATTAAAACGATCTCATGGAGAGAGAGTATAATGATGGTATAAAAGAGAAAGGGTAGTGGGCAGGGAGGATAAAGTTTGGATGGTAATGGGTGCAAAAATATAGTTAGATAGTTGAAGGGAATGAACATACTTGAGAGCACAGTGAAACGACCGTGGTCAGCAATAAGGGTAATGCTTTGGAATAACTGCAAGAGTGGAGTTGAAATGCTCCTGACACAAGGGCTGAATGCTTGTGGCGATGGATATCTCTATTACCCTGATTTGGCTGGTTCACATTGTGTGCCTGTATCAATACACTGGATATGTGCTGAAAAGATGTACAATTCTTATGTACCCATAATAATTAAAAAACACTTTTAAAAGTTTCCTTTTTCCACTCAGTGCTCTCCCACCATCTCTTGTCCCAGGAGTGATCTGTTTTCTGTCTCAATAGTTTTGCCTTTTTCAGAATGTCATATAAGTTGAAAAGTATACTCTCTAGCTCTTTTGTGTCAGGCTTTCTTCACTTACATTGCTTTTTTTTTGGAGGCAGAGTCTCACTTTGTCACCCTTGTGATGTTTCAGCTCACAGCAACCTCAAACTCCTGGACTCAAGTGATTCTCTTGTTTCAACCACCCAAGTAGCTGGGACTACAGGTGCCCACCACAATACCCGGCTATTTTTAGAGATGAGGTCTCGCTTTGGCTCAGGCTGGTCTCCAACCCGTCAGTTTAGGCAGTTCATCTTCCTCAGCCTCCCAGAGTGCTGGAATTACAGGCGTGAGTCAAAGCGCCTGGTCACTTACATTGCTTTTAAGGTTCATTAGTATTGTTGAATGGATCAATTAATTTCTTTCTATTTCTGAGTAATAGTTCATTGTATGGAAATACTCCAGTTTATTTCTCCATTCACCAGTTGTTGCGGACTCTTGGATTGTTTCTAGTTTTTGATGATTATGAATAAGCTTGACATAAGCATTCACATACAAATTTCGGGTATCCCCCACATGTTTTTATTTTTCTTTGGTAAATACCTGGAAGTGGAATTGTTGGGTTATATGATGAGCGTATCTTTTTATAAGAAATTGCCAATCTGTTTTCCAAAGTGACTGCACCAGTTTTGATTTCCACGAACTTTTGATACTTCCTCTTAAAAAACTTCATTCTAATGGATGTATAGTAGGGATTCATTTTCCTAATAAGTAGTAATGTTGAACATTTTTTTGTGTACTAATTTTCTCTTTTGTGAAGTCTCTTCAAAGTGTATATGATTGGGTAGTTTTCTTGTTATTAAGTTGTGTAAGTTCTTTACATATTCCACATCCAAGGTATTTATTTATTTATTTATTTATTATTTATTATGAGACAGAGTTTCACTTATTCACCTTGTTTTTGTATTTCACAGTTTGTCATGGTGGAAATTTTAAATTTTTACCCCAGAAATTTATAAATTAATGAAGCTCACTTTGTGTTTTATTTCTTTTATGGTTTACTTTTGTTTCTTAACTAAGAAAGTTTTGCCCAACCCAAGATCACAAAGATTTTCTCTTATGTTTTCTTTAGAAATTTTATAGCTTTAGGTTTTACATTTAGGTCCGAAATGGCATTTTAAGAATTTTAGTATGTGAGGTCAGGGTTCTCTGATTCTTTCTTTCTTTTCTTTTTTCTTTTTTTTTGAGACAAAGTCTTACCCTGTCACTCTGGGTAGAGTGCCATGGTGTCATCACAGCTCACAGCAACCTCAAACTGTTGGGCTTAAGCAATCCTCTTGCTTCAGCCTCCCCAATAGCTGGGACTACCTGTGTGGGCTACCACACCTGGCTAGTTCTTTCTAGTTAATAGAGATGGGGTCTTGCTCAGACTGGTCTTAAACTCCTGAGTTCTGGCATTCTACCCGCCTCAGTCGAGTAATAGGATTATAGGTGTGAGCCACTGCACCGGGCCTCTTTTTCCCCCCTTTTTATTAACTTGGGAATTATTTTGTAATTATGGGTGAATTGTAATCATTATAGAATTATCTTTATACTTAAGCCACATGTGTATCTTCACCTATTCTTATATTCTTTTATATCATAGAGATTTGTTGGTATTAATGTTTATTGGTGTTTAATACAGATTATAAGTTTTCTTCTAGTATTTTGTTTCTTTTTTTGATTGGGAATTTTTTCCATTTTATTTTTGTGAGATTATTACTAGTATATAATAATATCTTGGTTTTTTGACATTTGCTTTATGATTAGATATATAATATAATTTTATAATGTGAAAGGTTATCAGTTTGTAATCAGAAGAAGCATGACATGGCTGGTTGTATTGACTTACACCTCTAATTTTAGGCTGTGGTGGGAGGATCACTTGAGGTCAGGAGTTTTTTTTTTTTTAATCCAAAATGCATTTATTGGGATGGTTTCTCATTCATTCATGCAGGGTACTTTCAGTGCTGCTTCCTTCTGAAGGAACATCCTTCTGTAAGCCTTGCTTTCCCTCCTGTAGGCTGACAGAGGACAATACAGCAACTAACACACAAAACTACTGTTTGTGCATTGCTAAACACCGTGGTGATTTTGTAGCATCCTGGGCACTTCATGTCCATGAAGTAGGAGTTGGGGCTCTGCACCAGGCGCTGCTTCTTGTGTTTCCTCTTCTCCTCTTCTGGAGAGGGGTGGAGGAGATCCTTTGCGAGAGGCATATTGGCGTGTGGAGGCCGTCACTGCCGGAAAGCGAGGTCAGGAGTTTTAAGACCACTGTGAGCTTCACAGATAAACCTTGTCTGTACAAAAGATAGAAAAATTATACAGGCGTGGTGTGCTCCTGTTATCCCACTATTCAGAGACAGGCATGCAGATCAGTTAAGTGCAGGAGTTTAAGGTTACAGTAAGCTATGATCATGACACTGCCGTGTGCCCAGACAACAGAGTGAAACCCTGTCTCCAAAGTGACCCCCCCCAAAACAAAAACAAACAAATAAAAAGAAATAGAATGAAGTATCAGAAAATACTTGGTCTTTTTTTTTTTTTTTGCAGTTCGGCTGAGGCCGGGTTTGAACCCACCACCTTTGGTATATGGGGCCGGTGCCCTACTTGCTGAGCCATAGGCCCCGCCCAGAAAATACTTGGTAATGTTAAGGAAGTGATTTCTTTGTGGTGCTTAATGCATTGTGTTTGCCTTTGAAAATTCAAGATCTCTATTAGTAGAGTGAACTGTTCAATTTGACAGATAGTTTTAGTACTTAGATGCTGTGGTGAAGTATTAACAAAAAGGGGAGAATCAGTAAGTGTTTGAAGTTTTTGCCTTCACGTAGCTTAAACAGTATGGAAGGATACTTAAAGTTATTTAGTGCAGTCAGTTAAGTATCACAAATGGAAGCTAGTGGTAGTGATAGTGAGGTTAGGCAGATGTTAAGGGAGAAAGAAGGTAATGTTTGAGAGAAATTTTGAAGAATAGTATGATAGGATTTCAACAAAGAGATAAAGGAATTATAGGTAGAGAATTACAGTAGAACCCTCATAGTTGACCATCTGCCTACATTGACCACCTCCTAAAGTTGACTTAATATTTATAAACCAAACGTGCACCATATGTCTATATCAGTACAGCAGTCATAGTTTCTTATGTTGAACAGTTTGTTACGGTCCGTTGGGTGGTCAATTTAAAGAGGGTCTGCTGTATATGAAATAACAAACATTATGGGAACTAATGTGGGAAGTAACATTCCTGGGAACTAGATAGGAAGCTATGCAATGTCACAGAAGCTAAGAGAGGAAATAATTTTAAGGTGCTTAATTTTATTTTATTGTTCTTACATTATAATTGCCAAGCATTTTTATTATAGCCCCTCACTTCTAGATTTTAATATATCAGTGTAAGACAGATTCTACTTTAACATTTCTCTTAGGTCAGTGCCTGTCTTATACACACATAATTTTACCAAAACCAACTTCATCATTAAGTATAAGACTTCGGTGAACGCTGAATTGTATATTAAAATGTGTGACATGCTATTATAAAATTTGGTAGCTTAAAACAATAACCAATTTATCATAATCTGATGATTTTGTGGGTCAGAAATTCCAGCAGGATTGGCTTGGTGATTCTTCTGCCTTATGCAGTGTTGATGGGGTTGTTCAGTGATGTTGAGCTAGTGGCTGGTCTGGTCTGTAAGTCTAAGATTACTTTACTCATGTGCTTGTTGCCTTGTTGGGGATGGCTAGATACTGGACTGAGTAAGCCCTTTTCTTCCTTCATGTGGTTTCAGGGCATTGCCACCTGATCTGTTTATTAGGAATGTGGATTTCTTCCATGGCAGCGTAGGACTGTACGAGAATCTCGACACCTGGAGACCTGGGTGGAAACATCAAAACCTGCTTTGGAAATCTGAACCAGTTCCACACTGTACATATACTAAGGCACTTAATAGACATATTTGCTTTGAAAAATTTCATTTAGGGCACATTCTGAATTGAACTATAATAGATAAAGTACCTATAGGAGAGTTAGCAAGTGGTATCAGCTGATACACACTTTTTAAAAACTTTAACGCTTTAATTGTGTGAAAAGATAATTAGGCGTGTATTAACTAGAGTATGGCTCCCATAGTTACATATGCCCACATATGCTGTTAACATTAAGAACTAGGTACATGATTTACCTTTTGCATTATAGAGTTAAATAATATATGTAATTGTACATTGTGTACTAGAGGTCTAAAATGCCCCAGGTTGCATGAAAGAGTCATATTTGCTATAACATTTATAGTATGTATAATATTAAGTGATTTAGAGTAATTTAATTCTGTAACCAGATACTACTTATGTCTTACATATGTTTTACAATATATTGAAAACAGAAGAAGTAATTTTACTTTTGTTTTAGAGATATGTAAAAAAAAAAAAGCCCAAGCCACTTTATCATGTTATGCCTGACTTGGCTTTCATATATATATATATGTATGTATGTATGTATTTTTTTTTTAATTTTCCTATTTCTCTTCTTTGTGAGTTCTTGTGACTATTGTTACACTATTTTTGTCACTGTGTATGTTACTGGGGTCTTCTCTAATAAAATTTTATTTGTATTTAGTAATAGCTATATCTGTCAAATGTCTATAATTAGGTATTAGGCATAGTAATAATGCATATGTTGCCTTTATCTTCATAAAACATTTAAAAGACAAGTGAGGTTATCTTTTACAGATAAGAAAATTGAAGCATGGCTCAGGGCCAGTAGTAACAGTGGTTTGGGCACCGGCCACTTGCACTGGGGCTGGTGGGTTGGAACCTGGCTAGGGCCTGCTAAACAACAGTGACAACAACAACAACAAAAAAGCCCGGCATTGTGGCGAATGCTTATAGTCCCAGCTAGTCAGGAGGCTGAGGCAAGAGAATCACTTAAGGCCAAGAGTTTGAGGTTGCTATGAGCTGTGATGTCACAGCACTTTACTGAAGGAGACGTAGTGAGACTCTATCTCAAAAAAAAAAAAAAGAGAGAAAGAAAACTAAAGTACAGTATAGTTAAGTAACTTGTTTTGTGTTGGTGGTCAGCTGTTGGCAGAACTGGAATTTGAACTTAAATATGGCTTAACTACAAAGCTTGAGCTATTTCCATTGTTTTATGGTATACTTAGGATTTTGTAATCACAGCTGCTTTAAACTATGCTATTTTTATTTTTTTTGAGACAGATCCTCAAGCTATCACCCTGGATAGAGTGCTGTGGCATCACAGCTCACTGCAACCTCCATTTCCTGGGCTCAAGCGAGTCTCTTGCCTCCGCCTCCCAAGTAGCTGGGACTACAGGCGCCCACCACAACGCCCGGCCATTTTTTGGTTG
>CAUYRH010148039.1:0-31396 GCA_963574655.1 Perodicticus potto | reverse complement strand
GCTGTGGCATCACAGCTCACAGCAACCTCCAACTCCTGGGCTCAAGCGAGTTTCCTGCCTCCGCCTCCCAAGTAGCTGGGACTACAGGCGCCCGCCACAACGCCCGGCCATTTTTTGGTTGCAGCCGTCATTGTTGTTTGGCAGGTCCAGGCCAGATTCGAACCCGCCAGCTCAGGTGTACGTGGCTGATGCCCCAGCCCATTGAGCCACAGGCGCCAAGCCAGGTGTTTTATTTTTTTATTTTTATTTTTTTTTCTAGAGACAGAGTCTCACTTTACCGCCCTCGGTAGAGTGCCTTGGTGTCTACACAGCTCACAGCAACCTCCAACTCCTGGGCTTAGGCAATTCTCCAGCCTCAGCCTCCCGAGTAGCTGGGACTACAGGCACCTGCCACAACGCCCAGCTATTTTTCTGTTTTTGCAGTTCGGCCGAGGCTGGGTTTGAACCTGCCACCTTTGGTATATGGGGCCGGAGCCCTACTCATTGAGCCACAGTCGCCGCTCAAGGGTCAGGGGTTTTAGAGCCCAGCACAGCCCCTGTTGCCAGTATGGACCCAGTCAGTCCTAAGAATAGGTTTCTTTTGGGCCCCAGGGCCAGAGTGCTTCAGTGAGTGCTCTGGCCTGAGCCACTCCTTGCTCATCAAGTGGGAATGTCACCTAAAGGCGAGGGGCATCTAAATAAGGAGCACAAGTGGGTTGAGGAAAAGGAATAAGGAGTTTATTAATTTGCTGGCAGCAAATGAGAAGAATGGAGATTCCCCTCTTAAAATGCCACCATCCTAACTGTAAGCTGAAATGTGGGGCTTTGAAAGGGGAGGTTTACAGCATAGGTTATTGCTGCTTAAATTTATTTTATTTATTTATTTAAATTTTGTTTTTTGAGACAGTCTCACTTTGGCAACCTCAAACTCTTGGGCTCACGCGATCCTCTTGCCTCAGACTCCCAAGTAGCTGGAACCACAGGTGCCCACCCCTACACCCAACATAGATACAATAGATGTATCTATTTTTTAGATACAGGGTCTCACTCTTGCTTAGGCTGGTCTTGAACTCCTGAGCTCAGGCGATTCACCCTCTTCCGCCTCTCACCTTGGCTGGCCATGTTGTTTAACTTTAATTCAGTGGTTCGTAGCCTTCCTACTGTATTATAGGGTGCCACGACCCTTTAATACAGTTCCTCATGTTGGGGTGACCCCCAACCATAAAATTATTTTTGTTGCTACTTCACAACTGTAATTTTGCTACTGTTATGATTTGTAATGTAAATATTTGATATGCAGGATGTATTTTCATTGTTATAAAGGGGTCGTGACCCAGGGGTTGAGAACTGCTGCTTTAGTGGATGCCATCTAAGGTGTAGACAATCTCCCTTTAACTGGGAGGATTCTGCTGAGCCACTTCCAGTGGCACAAAGAACAAAAGACACTCCCCTGCGCCTCTGATTACTGGCTTCAGGCCAGGATGGGGTTCCCAAAAAAGGGTGTGGGTGTTTTAAAGAGACAAACATTTTACCCTTTTCCAGGCAGTCCCTTTGTTAGAGGAAGTGTCCTAACAAGGTGACCAGGCCTTCCCGCAGCTAAGAGAGACCTCTTTGTTTCTTCGTGTGGAGAGAAGAGGGAAATTCTTCTCTATCTACTTGGCTCATGTTGAAATTTATGCTGAGATCCTAACCTTCAAAATATTAGAGAGGATATGCAGTCACAGAGTCCCCTCTAGAACTGTGTTCTAGCGACATCTGAGCTGAAGGAACACAGAGAACACAGAGCTACGTTCTTATTCTCTGGGGCAAACCATGCATGGGTATTTGTGGGAAGACCAGGGGCCCCATGGAATCACACACAGAAGCATCAGTCCCCTAAGTACCTTTTCTCCTAGTTTCCCTGCATATCTCACACCTCAAGCTGGGCCCCTTTGTTCTTCCCCAGTTTGTTCATCTATGCAGTCTATGTGTTCAGCCAGTATTTGTTGAAAACCTACTCTGGGCCAGACACTGAGGACACAGCAGTAAGGCAGACAGGGTCCCTGCTTTGGGGCTTTAGGTTTAAGAAGGGCAAGCCTATAGTAAGTGTGCAAACCAATGAGAGAGCAAGATAATATCAGAGAGTGGTAAGTGTTCTGGAAAACAAAATAGGGAGATGTATAAAGGGTAATCACTATCCAGTGAATAACTGGGTACTGGAGGTAAGGCTACTTTAAGATTGGGTGATCAATGCTCAGGGAGAGGTAAGGGTTGAGGTGATATCTGAATGACAAGCAGGAATCTACAAGTGAAAATTTAGCATCAAAAATGTTCCAGATGGAGTAAACATTAAGTACGAGGTACTAAGGAAAACAGGAATCAATTCACTCATTTGAGATCTAACCAGCAGCCACAGTGGCTAGACCAGAATGAATGAGAAGTGGGTGCAGGCCATGTTGACCTGGTTTAGAAGGCTTGTAGCTCATAAGTCCTTGCCTTTTATTCAGGAAAGGAATGTATTTGGAGTCCTCTGGTCAAAGAGAAGCATACTGATAACTACACCAGAGAGCCCTTTAATTTACTGGGTTATTAGTACCCAGTCTTTTCTGAGGCTTTTTTTTTTTTTTTTGCCAGGGCTGGGTTTGAACCCGCCACCTCTGGCATATGGGGCCAGTGTCCTACTCCTTTGAGCCACAGGCCCTTCTGGGGGCTTTTTGAAGAGGGCTTTTTGGGAAGACAGAGTCTCTGTTGCCTCAGTGTAGAGTGCTTCCAGGCTGGAGTGCCTCCCAGGCTAAAGAGCCTGGAGTCAGTCTAGCACATAGCAACCTCAAACTCAAGTTGATGTGTGCTCTGGAAAACAATTAGCAATTGCAGTGAAGGGTGATTGGGACAGTGGGGGATGTGGGGTTATAATGATAAATTGGGCTACCGGGTAACTTTTGAGCAAGGCTTGAAGGATCTTCAGTGTGTCCCTATGAGTCACCCTCTGATTTTACCTGGTATGAAAAAAATTTAAATACATGGAGTCTCTGGTTGAACCTTCTGCATCCTGCTCCCTATAGGTGCTGCACCATTCATAGCTCATCTCAGGGTTCATTTGGCTATGCCTTCTGGAGGGTGGAGAATGGCAGGAGGTAGATTCTGTGGGATTGCTGGGCTCTCTGTGGTGACAGCAGACCTGAATCCATGCAGAGAAGGGGAATGTTGGGGACTTACCACCTCTGTGGGCCCAGCACCTAGCACTAGTGTTCTACAAGGTGACTCCTCTGAGCTGAGGCCTAGAGGGACTGAGGTCTTACTTTCTCCACGTGAGAGTGGGCAATCTCTCGGGACCCTTGGGTTCTGGGACTCAGCTGATTGGATCACCCTAGGCCTTGTCATGTGGAGGATTTCAGCCTGCACTGATGTGAGGGCTCATCCTCCCCAGTAGGGTCAGGGAACATAGAAGTGGAGGGTCAAAGACTGACGGCAAACTCTGCCCTCCTTCCCCTTTGTAAACTGACTGAGTAGCAGCTCAAAGTTTAGCAGTAATACTGAAGAGGCTTCTAAGTGTTTTTAAAAATAAGTCTGCCTAGGGCGGTGCCTGTGGCTCAAAGGAGTAGGGCACCGGCCCCGAATGCCGGAGGTGGCGGGTTCAAACCCAGCCTTGGTCAAAAAACTGCAAAAGAAAAAAAAAGAAAAAAAGAAGTCTGCCTATAATCCTAGCACTCTGAGAGGCCAAGGTAGGTAGATTGCTTGAGCTTACGAGTTCAAGACCAGCCTGAGCAGAAGTGAGACCCTGTCTCTACTAAAAATAGAAAAACTGAGGCAGTTGGAGTTTGCTGTGAGCTATGACTCTACAGCACTCTACCTAGGGTGACAGCTTGAAACTCTGTCTCAAAAAAAAAAAAGTCCTCCTTGGATATTCTGCTTTCTCTTCAGTATCTGCATTATTGTCCCCATGCACAGAGCTGTGACCATGACTTAGTCTGGTTTCCAAATTTAAATAGTAGTTGAGCCCAGGAAGTGGAGGTTGCTGTGAGCTGTGATGCCACAGCACTCTATCCAGGGTGACAGCTTGAGGCTCTGTCTCAAAAAAATAAATGAATAAATAAATAGTTAGGAGTAAAGTTTTCAGCATAAGGACCTACCTCTGTGTGATTGCCTCCTTGGTTTAGCTTTTCCAGGCCATACTTGATACTTTCCTAGGCTCTCTGGAGGCAGGGGAATAATAGAGAAGGAGAAGCTTGCCTCATCTGCCTCTAGCCAGTCATCTTTCTGTCTGCATTGTATCTTTACACACACACACCACTGTCCTCCTTCTGCCAGCCATCTTGCTTTGTCTTTTTTTTTTTTTTTCTTTTTTGAGATGAGAGTCTCACTATGTCACCCTCGGTAGAGTGCTTTTATGTCACAGCTCACAGCAACCTCAAACTCTTGGGCTTAAGCGATTCTCTTGCCTCAGCCTCTCAAGTAGCTGGGACTACAGGTGCCTGCCACAACACCCGGCTGTTTTCTTGTTGCAGCTGTCATTGTTTAGCTGTCCCGGGCCAGGCCGGGCTTCAACCTGCCAGCATTGGTTCATGTGGCTGGCGCCGTAACCACTGTGCTACGGACGCGGAGCCTGTTTTGTTATATTTTTTAAAGCCCTCCAGACTGTGGCAGAAAGGAAAGCAGGAGACTGGAAGTTGGTATAAAAAGAGAAAAGAGAAAAGAACTAGAATGAAACAGGGAAAGGAGATGAAAGAAACCAGTGAGGAAAAGTTAGAGAGTTTAGAGAAGATAGTTCTAGGCATATTTGATCACATTGAGGGCACAGTACCTCCAGGGAAGATTACTTGGGAAATTTGCTTTTTTGAGCCTATAATGCTAAACACTCACTAGCAACTTATATCTACCCCCTTTCAAGTTTCCAGCCAGCTGTGGGGTTCCAACTAAAGAAGGTTAGCTCTGAGAGAAGTAGCAGTCTGCTCATTCTCATCCTGCTGCCCTCCTGGTGTCTTGGCCTCCAGGCTTATTATTATTAGCTTTTTTTTTTTTTGTAGAGACAGAGTCTCACTATCGCCCTCGGTAGAGTGCCGTGGCGTCATGCAGCTCACTGCAACCTCCAGCTCCTGGGCTTTTAGGCGATTCTCTTGCCTCAGCCTCCCGAGTAGCTGGGACTACAGGCACCTGCTACAACGCCTGGCTATTTTTCTGTTTTGCAGTTCGGCCAAGGCCGAGTTTGAACCCGCCACCTTCAGTATATGGGGCCGGCGCGCTACTCCATGAGCCACAGGGGCCGCCCTATGGTTAGCTATTTTTAATGTTAATGAAAAGGTGAGGCAGAGGGGGCAGTGAAGTCAGGGCCTGTTGGTTGCCAAGGATGAGCACTGCCTGGCTGTCTGTTTCTGTCGGCTTGTCCCAATTCCTTTCACCCAGTTTCCTTCCCTAGAGGAAACCAGTCAGGGTGGTGCCTGTAGAGCTGCTTCTAGAAAGCCAGTCACGGTAATGCCTGTAGCTCAGTGGGTAGGGCGCCAGCCACATACAGTGAGGCTTGCGGGTTCGAACCTGGCCCAGGCCAGCTAAAACAACAATGACAACTGCAACAACAACAACAAAAACAAAAAATAGTCGGGTGTTGTGGTGGGTGCCTGTAGACCCAGCTACTTAGGAGGCTGAGGCAAGAGAATTGCTTAAGCCCAAGAGTTGGAGGTTGCTATGAGTTGTGACGCCATGGCACTCTACCCGGGGGACAGCTTGAGACTCTGTCGCCAAAAAAAAAAAAAAGAAAAAAAGAAAGCCAGTTAGGACCTAAAGTCATGTAGCAGCTTTGTGGCTTAGCTGGAGAGATTGTCCCTTGCCTTCTCTGCAAGGCAGGCACAGTGTCCAGTTGCCTCTTTCTGGCAGTCATGAGGACTCCTCTCAGGTTCCTTGGGCCCAGGGACTCAGAAGGTCTGTGGCACTTGTCCCAGGCCTTCTCAGACTGCCTCTGCACCCCCACCCTGTCTTACTGAGCCTCTCTGCAATTCTGCACCTATGCATAGCCTCATCTCACCCCCTTCCTCATCCAACATATGGAGGCTGGAGGGTGCCGGCTCCTGCCAAGTACACACATGAGCACACACGTGAGAGGCCTGAAAGCACAAATGCTTGGTGAACTGACAATGTACAGCGGTCGAACAGGCTGTACACCTGAGGCCTGCTTTGCCCAAATCATGTTTATTCTTCCCTCCTTTACCCCTTCTAAAGTATGCCTGCATTCCTGCTACCTTTTGTGGGTATGATGAGAGATAGGGCCAGTACATATGGACCTGGTGGGGATCATCTTCCAGGGAGCCCTTTCACTCTCTTGGATTGGGAAGGGAAGCAACAACGGGTTGCCAGAAGAACACTGTGCATCTCCCTTGAGCTTGTGCAACCTTGTGCCCTCTGTCAAGTAAAAGCAGTCCCAAGTGGCCTGGGGGCTCCTGGGGAACCTTAGGTTTAGTTCTAAGCCTGTTGTCTCATTCATCTCCTCAGGTGTGTGGTCGTGTTGTTCAACCCCCGGAAACACAAACAGCAACATATCCTTAACAGTTCCAGGTAAATGGGCTTGGGCCCTTAAGGAATATCTCTTTTTCCTGGAGGGTATGAAAAGGGTACTGTCTGGGGTCTTTGTGGCTTTGGGGGCTGGGACCTGGCTGGGGCCCAGGGCCAGATAGATAAGTGCTACATGTGAGTGCTACATGTGCCATTGGTGTCTGTTTGTCTCACCTTTTGAGAGGCTGTGAAGGTGCTAGGCTTAGGGTGCCATTGTGCCTCTGAGTCTGCCCCATCTCTTGTAGGAAAACCATCACTGCCCTGGCCTTCTCCCCTGATGGCAAGTACCTGGTCACTGGAGAGGTGAGTGAGGAAGAGGGGTGGCCTGGCCTTAGCAGAGAACTACAGTGGTAGGTCATTAGGACTGCTGTCACTTTGGCTTTCTAAACAAATGCCAAATCCTGGGTTTTGCCATACCTTAAAATAGTGTTTTTTAAGGTTTTTAAGTATGCATCAGAATCACCTGGAAGGTTTATTAAAGCCTAAACACTGCTAGGCCTATCCCCAGAGTTTCTGGTTCTGTAGATTCAGGATAGGGCGCCCAAATTTGCATTCTAATGAATTCTCAGATAATGCTCCTGCTGCTAGCTGGGGAAGCAAACTTGGAGAACCACTGCCTTAAAGTATTCCTTATCCCTGGAGGTCCCCTGTTGGGCACTCAGGAACTCTTGTATGCAGGCGTTGGGGGGTGGGGGGTGGGAGGGCAGAGATAGACATGTGTGGCCATGGTTCTCAACCCTGGCTACCTGTCTGAGTCACTCAGGAGTTTCGAACATAGAGGTACAGACTCCCACCCAAAGATACCAAATAACATCTGGATCCACTTTCTCCCCGATAGTCATTGTTGTCCTCAGCTATTTGTCATGTTTCCTCTGTACCTTGCCCTGTATAGCACCCTGCTCTTGACTTTTGGTCAGGGAGTCCTTAGAAAGATGATATCCGGTAACTGAGGAGGCAAGGGCCCCTACCCTGAAAGGCTAAGGGATGCTGTAAGCCTGTGGTATTCACTTCCTGTTTTTGCCTCTCTGCAGAGTGGTCATATGCCTGCTGTGCGGGTTTGGGATGTGGCTGAGCATAGTCAGGTGGCAGAGCTGCAAGAGCATAAATATGGGGTGGCTTGTGTGGCCTTCTCCCCTAGCGCCAAATACATCGTCTCCGTGGGCTACCAGCATGACATGATTGTCAACGTTTGGGCCTGGAAGGTGAGTGGGCTGGGTGGGATGGTTTGGTCTGATCACTCCATCCTACTGATCTCTGTCTCATTCTAGAAATTATTTGGAAGAAAAGAGCAATTGTATAGCCAACCATGTTGGTAGAAAGGGCTAGCCTTATGCCTTCAGGTACCTCAAGGAAATGAATCTTTTCAACTCTTCTAGATTCTCTCCTTCTTTTTCTGACCAGTAAATCCTGGAAAGGAACATTTTTTTCAAGTACAAATTCTTCCTAACCTTCCTCCATTCTCTGAGCTCCTTCTTAGCCCCAATTGGCAGAGCCTTGATTCATCCTTGGGCTTTATCCCCAGAAAAACATCGTGGTGGCCTCCAACAAGGTGTCCAGTCGAGTAACAGCAGTGTCCTTCTCTGAAGATTGCAGCTACTTTGTCACTGCAGGCAACCGGCACATCAAATTCTGGTACCTTGATGACAGCAAGACATCAAAGGTGAGGTGCTGAAGCTAGAAGTAGCCACCAGGGTCAGAGACTGCTCATCTCACCCCAGGAGATTCTGCTGTACTTGGGCCTCTTTCCTCTACCTTTCTCCTACAGCCTAGTTTCCAGGGGGAGGCTCTGGGATGGGTTGATGGATAATAGTAGTATATCTCTGCAGGTAAATGCCACTGTGCCCCTGCTGGGTCGCTCAGGGCTGCTGGGGGAGCTACGGAACAACCTGTTTACTGATGTGGCCTGTGGCCGAGGAAAGAAGGCAGACAGCACCTTCTGCATCACATCCTCAGGGCTGCTGTGCGAGTTCAGTGATCGGAGGCTTTTGGACAAGTGGGTGGAGTTGAGAGTAAGTACCTATGTTCTCTGAGGTAGGGACCACCCATGTTTCATCTCAGCAGAGAGTGGGTACCTGGAGTTCTAGACTAGGCTTGGACCCTCATGCATGTAAGAGAGGATCCCAGGAGAAGGAAGTTTGGGGGAGAAAGAATATTGGGAGACCTAGAGCTTGGCCCAGTTCCAGCCCCCGTTGGTTGGTGTAACTGCCTCCTCTCTGCTCTTTTTCTGTCTCTCTTTCCCCTGCTTTCCTCTTCTGCTCAGAACACAGACAGCTTCACAGTAAGTGGTGCCTACACCTTCCTCTCTCTCTCATCCTATTTCTTTCTCTCTGCTGGGCTTTTCCTACTTTATTCTCTTTGCTGAATCCTTTGATGCCTTAGAAGAGTTCCTTATTCCCAACCCCCAACTGCATAGGGCTGCAGGCCTTCTGGCCATCTGCTTTTGGAGGGAGGGACATCGCTAGGTGACAGCTCAGGGGCTCAGAATAGAGCAGCTGGGCTGTTTTGCCCTTGCCCTTGCCTTGGCCGGTCTCTCCTCTTGGCAGGTGGCTTGATGAGAGGTTGGGGAGGAGGAGAGAAAACAAAATGGGCAGGTGGCCTATGCTGACCCGAGCCACTCTGCCCACAGACTACAGTGGCCCACTGCATCTCTGTGAGCCAAGACTATATCTTCTGTGGCTGTGCTGATGGCACCGTCCGCCTTTTCAACCCTTCTAACCTGCACTTCCTTAGCACTCTGCCCCGACCCCATGCCCTAGGGACAGACATTGCCAGCATCACTGAAGCCAGGTGAGTTACACGGGCATCCTTCCTCCATCCAGAGCCTTACCCTGTCCTGTGTCTAGCCTTTAGGGAACAAAGTAAAGAGTACTTTGATGCCCCAGGATCACCAGGAACACCTCTGAGACAAACAAATTTGGGTTTATTGGTACTTGTTGCAACCACAGGGATTATACACCATGGAAAACTGTGGAAAGTCTCAATAAGTGGGTGTTAGGAGGGGCTTATTATAGGACTTAGGCTTATATTAGGTGATTTTAGGAATGGTTCAAGGGATTGAAGTATTGCTGTGGTTGGATTGCTGCTTGTCAAGAAGCAGGCGCAGTTCTACAAGTAAAGATCTTGATAATTTTTATGTCTAAGGTAAAGCTATAATTGGTAAAGAAGCAGCCAACAGGGCGGCGCCTGTGGCTCAGTGAGTAGAGCACCGGCCTCATATACCGAGAGTGGTAGGTTCAAACCTGGCCCCGGCCAAACTGCAACAAAAGAATAGCTGGGTATTGTGGTGGGCGCCTGTAGTCCCAACTACTCGGGAGGCTGAGGCAAGAGAATTGCCTAGGCCCAAGAGCTGGAGGTTGCTGTGAGCTGTGATGCCATAGCACTCTACCAAGGGCAACTAAGTGTGACTCTGTCTCTAAAAAAAAAAAGAAAGAAGCAACCATCAATCATGTAGATGAAAAAGGGTGATGTTCAGTCATTTTTGTGGTTTGTACAGATTTCGTTCTCTGTGCACAGAGGAGTTCTGTTTTTTGTTTTTTTTCCCCTGACCCACCTTGTCTGACATTGATATTCTGTGAAATTGTGTCCATCAAGAGAACACCATAGTGCAGCTGCTAGTACTGGGTCAGCTCCCAGCTGATGGCCATTAGGGGCTGCTTTTTTCTTTCTCAAGCTAGTGCTTCCAAACCTGCAGGTCTGGAGAGGGCTCCCCATGCTCTGCTCCTTTCTTTGTGGGTTGACCTCTCTTTTTATTCCCTCCGATCTTACCAGTTTCTTTTGTCTTCTCCCTCTACAGTCGTCTCTTCTCTGGAGTAGCCAATGCCAGGTATCCAGACACCATTGCTTTGACCTTTGATCCTACTAATCAGTGGCTGTCTTGTGTGTATAACGACCACAGCATTTATGTTTGGGACGTGAGAGACCCCAAGAAAGTGGGCAAAGTGTACTCGGCTCTGTATCATTCCTCCTGCGTCTGGAGTGTGGAGGTATGCAGGCTGGGCTGGTTGGCTGGATATGGACCATGTTAGCTGGGATACTATTGTGAGGGCAAAAAGTAGGGATCCCTGAGCGTAACCATATGTTCCTGCTGCCTCCCTGTTTCTCCACTGACACCCCTTTAATGGGTCCTGGGGATCGAACTTAAATTTTAGTGCTTATATATCTCAGGCTTCTTCCAGTGTGCCCCTATCCATAGTTAGTTTTGCCTTATCCTGGCTTGGTGATCTTAGATACATTCCTGAACTTGCCCAAGTCTCATTTTCCTTAACTATAAAATGATGCACCCAATTCATCTAATTGTTCTATGAGTAAAATGAAATAATGTAAGTGGGAGACATAGAAGAGTGCCTCGTACGTAATAGCTGCTAGGTTGATGTGCTTTCCCTTAGCACTTATGAGGAGTGTCTAATAGTTCTGGCTGCTTACTACGCAACAGGGTCTGGGCTGTGTCTTGGCCAGTATACTCTCTTTCGTTCCATTCCCTTCTTTCTCCTTGGCCAGGCAAAGGATTGCTCTCTAAAGGGAAGTCTAACTCTGTTCCTTCTGCCCTTTCAGGTCTACCCTGAGGTGAAGGACAGTAACCAGGCCTGCCTGCCCCCCAGTTCCTTTATTACCTGTTCCTCAGACAACACCATCCGCCTGTGGAACACTGAAAGCTCTGGTGTACATGGCTCCACCCTACACCGAAACATCCTCAGCAACGTGAGCCCTTCAGGCCACCACTTCACCCTTAGTAGCCACCATCCCCACAGCTTTTGTACCTTGTTCTCATAAACTAGGTGCCCAGACCTTGATCTTCCCATCCTTACTTGTCTGGGGTCTATGAGCCAAGGGTTTATCTTGTCCAGCTTTCTCTTCCCTTGCAGGTATACTAGGTCAGGCCTGCCTCACCTGCCCCCTCTGACCTGTTCCACTAGGACCTCATTAAGATCATCTATGTGGATGGGAACACTCAGGCCCTGCTGGACACTGAGCTGCCTGGAGGCGACAAGGTTGATGGGTCCTTGGTGGATCCTCGTGTGGGCATTCGCTCTGTGTGTATCAGCCCCAATGGACAGCACCTAGCTTCAGGGGACCGTATGGGCACACTTAGGTAATGCCAGGCCCGGTGTGGGTACTGACTGCTTCCTATGGTGTAGCCCAAGGTCTTTACAAAGGTTGGGCTCAAAAAGGTTGGAGAATAAGAGATTTATTTATATTGGAAAGATTCTAACTTTACAGCAAAGAAACACAATAAATCATTTTAGCCAAGAGATTAAGGTTAACATCTGCATTTTAACATCATGAAGCCTATGATACAATATACTGAGAAGGACATAACATTGCTTCTGTGGTATTTGTTTGGGGGGAAGGGGAGACAGAGTTTCACTGTTGCCCTGGCTAGAGTGCTGTGGCATCATAGCTTGTAGCAACCTCCAACTCTTGGGTTTGAGCAATCCTTTTGCCTCAGACTCCCAAGTAGCAGGCGTATGCCCTATGCCTGGCTAATTTTTCTGTTTTTAGTAGAGATGGGGGTCATGCTCTTGCTCAGGCTAGCCTTGAACTCCTGAGCTCAAGCATTCCACCCACCTCAGCCTCCTAGAGTGCTAGGATTACAGGCATGAGCCATTACGCCCAGCCCTGTTTCTGTAGTATTCTTGCCAAAAATATATAAGCCCAGTGTCATCGTGATAAAACGTCAAACTCATATTGAGGTACATAGACAGAGTACATGATCAATACTTTTAAAAAGTGTCAAGGTGATGAAAGGTAAGAAAAGACTAAATTGTTATAGACTGCAAGAGTCTAAGGAGAAATAACAACTAAGTGTAATTTGGGCCCTGGATAGGATCCTGGTCAAGAAAAAGGACATATTAGAAAAACTGATGAAATTTTTTTTTCTTTTGAGACAGAATCTTACTATGTTGCCCTTGGTAGAGTGCCATGGCGTCACAGCTCACAGCAACCTCCAGCTCTCAGGCTTAAGCAATTCTCTTGCCTCAGCCTCCCAAGTAGCTGGGACTACAGGCGCCTGCCACAATGCCTGGCTATTTTTTTTGGTCGTAGTTGTCATTGTTATTTGGCAAGCCCAGGTTGGATTCGAACATGCCAGCTCCAGTGAATGTGGCTGGCACCCTGCCAATTGAGCTATAGGCACAGAGCCAAAACTGATGAAATTTGAACAAATCTTTTTTTTTTTTTTTTTGGAGACAGAGTCTCACTTTGTTGCCCTCAGTGCCATAACATCACAGTTCACAGCAACCTCAAATTCTTGGGCTCAAGTGATTCTCTTGCCTCGGCCTCTCAAGTAGCTGGGACTACAGGCGCCTGCCACAACGCCTGGGTATTTTAGAGGCACTCTTGCTCAGGCTGGTCTCAAACCTGTGAGCTCAGGCAATCCACCTGCCTCGGCCTCCCAAGTGCTAGGATTACAGGAGTAAGCCCCCATACCTGGCCCCGAAATTTGAACAAATCTTTAATGTTATTGTACCAATGTAAATTTCCTAGCTTTAATAAAGGTACCATTGTTATGTAAGGTGTTAATATTAGAGAAAGCTGAGTAAGAGAAATATGGGAACTTCATATTCTTTTAGCAACTTTTCTTTTAGCCTAAAAGTTCAATTAAAAGAAAAGATTGGGGGAGAAGAGGAAGCAGGATTGGAAGGGTGTGAGTCCCTCTGCCTGTAGCCTGGTAATGACCTCTTCCCGGCTCTTTTCATTTTTTCAGGGTTCATGAATTGCAGTCCCTTAATGAGATGCTAAAGGTGGAGGCCCATGACTCAGAGATTTTGTGCCTGGAGTACTCTAAGCCAGACACAGGTAAGGAGAATGCCCAGAATCTCCTACCTGTCGGGTAGGAGCAGGGGTCTTCAATCCCGCCAGTGCCACTTATATCTCTCTGGGCTCTTAGATGTGGGGCTGATTATCCTTTGGATCTTTTTGTGTCTTTGCAAGCTTAGAGGAGGACAGCGCCATCCTTGCTCCAAGGTTCTTTTGTGGCTTAGGGATATGGAGCTCAATTCCCTCAGGGCTCTCTGTCAGTTCCAGATAAGGACCTGCTTAGGACATTCTGGGCTGATGGAGTTCTTCCAACCCCAGGTCTGAAGCTGCTAGCATCAGCAAGCCGGGACCGGCTGATCCACGTGCTAGATGCTGGGCGGGAGTATAGCCTACAGCAGACTCTGGACGAGCACTCATCCTCCATCACCGCTGTCAAGTTTGCAGGTGGGGGCAGGGCACCAGAGAGACATCCTGCCACTTACCACCACCCTGACCCTCCCTGCCACCTGCCTCCCACCTCCATGAGAAGGGTCTGCCAATTGTGGGGGAGTGGGAGTGTGGGACAGCAGCTAGGAGGTCTGGCCCTGCCAGCTGAAGACAGGTGGAATGTAGACTCTCAGGGTCCAGGGAACCCTGAGCCAATCAGGTTGGGCTGAGGATGAGAAGGAAATCTTGGATTTAGAGGGAAGCATTGATTTAATTGGTTGTCATAGCCTTGTAGAGCAGCTCAATAGGGGAAAATTTGGAGGGAGGGTGGCGCCTGTAGCTCAGTGGGTAGGGCGCTGGCCACATACATCGGGGTTGGTGGGTTCAAACCCAGCCTGGGCCTGCTAAAACAACAATGACAACTGCAACATCAAAAAAAAAATAGCTGGGCATTGTGACGGGTGCCTATAGACCCAGCTACTTGGGAGGCTGAGACACTTAAGCCCAAGAGTTTGAGGTTGCTGTGAGCTGTGATGCCATGGCACTCTACCCAGGGCCAGAGCTTGAGACTCTGTCTCAAAAAAAAAAAAAAAAACAAAAGAAAATATGGAGTCAGAGGTGGAGGAAAGGCTGCCCTCATGTCTTGAGAATGATGGGGATAGATAGGCCTGCCTTCTCTGTAGCCAGCGATGGGCAAGTCCGCATGATCAGCTGTGGAGCAGACAAGAGCATCTACTTCCGCACTGCACAGAGGGTGAGGATTCTGGGATTTCCTGAAAGGGGAGGGCATGGAGTGGGTTTCTACCATTCCCCTGCCTGAGGTTATAAGAGGTAAAGGGAGGTGAAAGTTGGGGCCTGGTCAGGTATTTAGTTGTGGGTCTGCCCATGTGCTCCACTCCTGCAGTCTGGTGATGGTGTACAGTTTACACGGACACACCACGTGGTACGGAAGACAACTCTCTATGACATGGATGTGGAGCCCAGCTGGAAGTACACGGCCATCGGCTGCCAGGACCGAAATATTCGGTGGGCATCCTCTTCTCAGACTGACCACATTCCGTCGATGCCCTGGGGGTCAGCTCTTCTCAGCTAAGTTCCCACATCTACCTGTTTGTCCAGGACTTTTTGCCCTCTTGAGCCTATAGAATGAGCACTGTGCCTTACCCAAGAGGTGGTAGCCTCTTTGGTTTTGGGGACTAGCTCCCAGAGAGACCAGGTTAGGAGTGAATGCTGGTGTTTCTATCACCCAGATGTGCTTCATCCTCACCACCTTCTTGTGTGAATGAGAATGTGTTTCTTTATAGGATATTTAACATCAGCAGTGGGAAACAGAAGAAGCTGTTTAAAGGATCACAGGGTGAGGATGGCACGCTTATTAAGGTAAGGGCCCAGTAAGGTGGGTACTGGGCCAGGGGCTGGAGGACAGAGGGGTATTAGGTGGAAAGGGGCTGGCACTTCCCCTATTTCTCTAGCTGTGTGTCTCCCCTCTCAGGTGCAGACAGACCCCTCAGGGATCTACATTGCCACCAGCTGTTCTGACAAGAACCTCTCTATTTTTGACTTCTCTTCAGGCGAGTGTGTGGCCACCATGTTTGGCCACTCAGGTGAGTGTAACCCTAATACTCCTCGAACTTTACTCTTTCTTCTCTTAGTTTCATGGAATTTTCAAGTGAGTGGGCTGGGTGGGATGGTAGAGCTACCTTCTCCTACCATCCAGCTAACCCCTATCCCCACTGCTGATGGGACAGACAGGACCTTAATTGGGAATTCAGGGTTGTTCATGGACCATATTCTTTGTTCTTCACAGAGATTGTCACTGGCATGAAATTTAGTAATGACTGCAAACATCTCATCTCTGTGTCAGGAGACAGGTGAGCAGAAGCCAGCTTCCTTGAGAAACAGATTCTTCCTGTGTGCCACAAACATCCTACCCTTTCCATTTCCTCATCTCAGTGATATCTCTGGGAAGTGAGGCTGTGGAGAAGAAGAACTGATGGTGCTGCCACCTCTGGAGTCCTACCCTACCCTTTCCTAACTTAATTCTTGTGACTCTACCCCAGCTGCATATTTGTATGGCGCCTGAGCTCTGAGATGACCATCAGCATGCGGCAACGTCTGGCTGAGCTTCGACAGCGTCAGCGAGGGGGCAAACAACAAGGACCGTCTTCTCCCCAAAAGCCGTCTGGATCCAACCGGTAAGAACAGAATGTGGGCAAGTGATGAGTAGGTGTCCAGATGGCTTGCAATCATCTCACTGCTCCTCCTCCATGCTCTGGACTTGCCATTCAGCAACCCTGTATCTCCCACGTTCTTGCTGCTTACACAGATCTATGATGGTGGTCTCTTCCCCTATTGAGTCTGCTCTCCCCATGACCTTCTTTGTCTTGGATTAAGGCACCAGGCCTCGTTAGTGCTCTCTCCTGGACCAGCTCTCTCATCAGACAGTGACAAGGAGGGAGAAGATGAGGGTACTGAAGAAGAAGAACTTCCAGCTCTACCCATCCTTTCCAAGAATACCAAGAAAGAACCAGGTCTGTTGCAGTTGGGTTTGGGGCCAGTTGGTGTAATGGCTAGATATGATGTTTCTGGAACTATGGGATGAGTGGAGGAAACTAGGATATCACTGTAGCCACACAGGGTGTGGCCTAAGGTGGGCCCAGGGATTCATGGGTGGGTAGTCAGGAGACATTCCCTCTGACTACCTATTTCTGTCTAGCCTTGGTCCCCAGTCCAGCCCTGCCCCGAAGCCTGTCCCATTGGGAGATGAGTCGGGTGAGTTGCCATTGTTAAAATGGTGTCCTTCCAAGGTTACAGGAGGTGAAGGGAGGTGAAAGCAGGACTCTCCGAGCCTGGTGAGGGATTGGAGCCTGGAGTCTGCCCACATGCTCCCCTCTTGTGTTCAAGGAAGGCTTTGTGGGGGGAGTTCAAGCAGCTGGGCTGGTCCCTGGTTAGGAAAAAAGAAAGCCCAAGTGTTTCCTTCCTGTGGACCAGATGAAGTGGACAGGTTTAGTCATTTCTAGGGGAAGTGCTGTACTTTATCAGTTGCCTGGAGCTTGGGAGGAGATATCATCAAAAAACAGCTTAAGGTGAGGAATAGAGAAAGGACTAATCCAAATGGTTAGCATTAAATTGCAGAATAATCAATAGTTCAAAGAGCAGAACTCTAGAGATAAGTTTTAGGAGGTAAGCTCAGAACTTCTAGGACCGGTAGAGGGAAAAGGCCACAAGAAGACTAATAACTAAGTGACTATTTCAGGGTGACCAGAAGGGAAAAGCTTTCAGAGCAAGCATTAAAGCATCATAGCCCTCATTGTCCTGTGATGAGCTTTCAAGTATCAGCTCATTCTATCATCAGTGACAGTTTCACAGTGATGGTGGGTGGTGTCCCTGGTATATTCTGACCAGTCAGGGGGTCTCAAACCCCAGTTATAGGTTTGTCCTTGGTGCTATGAAGGGACTTTGGGGTCCTGTTGGGGCTGTCCTCAGAATAGGGGACTTTGAGAGACTCCTGGCTCTGAGATGTCCATGACACTAGGTAAAGGCTAAGACTAGAGGGTCCTTTAGGAGAGAATGGAGAGTACAGGTAAAAGTATGAACTCTAGAGCCAGACTAACCTGCAAGCCACTTGCCCCCTGTGGGACTTGGGCTAGTTACTCAAGCTCTATGTGCTTCAATTTCTTCATCTATAAACATAGGGATAAAAGTAGCATCTACTTCAAAATGTTGTGGGGATGAAATGAACTAATACATGTAAAGTACTTGGCAGACAGTAAGGGATATATGAATGTTTGATGATAATATTACATGATTGTTATTGTTACCTTCTTCCTTCCCCACTTCACCAGGCACAGGAGACAGTAGAATTCCTGGACCCAGCTCCTGCTGCCAACCCAGGACCCAGAAGAAGGGGGCGCTGGGTTCAGCCAGGCGTGGAGCTAAGTGTTCGCTCCATGCTGGACCTGCGGCAGCTGGAGAAGCTGGCCCCAAGCCCACGGGGGACCAGCCAGGACTCGTTGGCCATGACCCCATCTGGTGCTGGGAAACATGGTCAGCAGGCCCCTGAGACTTTACATGCTAGCCAGGTGAGCCAGCTTTCTCCCAGCTCCCTAAAGAGCTCCAAGGAGCCTCAGCCAGCCTTGTGCCAATATGTGAAAATGGCTTGAATACTGATCTAGCTATGCTTGCTCTGCCCCCATAGCATGTGTATAACCTAAACTATAAGGTTGGGATGTGCTAGGCTGTGTGCTATGGTGATCAGGGTAGAAGTGGGTTGGGTAGCCTTTGCCCTGGGCTGAGTTCCTTGGAGGATTCTTGGTATTAAGTGGTAGCTGGAGATTGGCAGCCCAGAATACATACATAGTTCTTCTAGAAGCTTACATCATCAGTTGGATCCAGCCTGGCTTCTTGGTATTTGTCCTCAGAACTGGTGCCTTCAGCTTTCCCCAGAATTGGTGCACACTAAATCCTTGCCTACCTCCACCTTTTCTGCAAGGCCTACTTCTCATGTCAGCAGCCCTAATAATACTTGTTTGTGTATTCCCAGGATGGAAAGCTGCCTCGGCCTCAAACTTCCCAACCCTGTTCCTGCCCCCACATTATCCAATTGTTGTCACAAGAGGAAGGGATCTTTGCCCAAGATCTGGAACCTGCACCCATTGAAGATGGTATTGTCTACCCAGAGCCAAGTGACAGCCCCACCATGGATACCAGGCAAGGATCCTGCCCTAGCCAAACTCATGGGGCCAGGCAGCCCCTTCCCCCTGAGTATGTTGTAGTTGGGAGGATTGGCCACCAGGCTACTCAGGGCTCACATGCCACCTCACTGCTGCCTCATCCTGAGTCTAGTGGGGCTGGTGCTCACCTCTCTGCTCGCTGCCTTTCTTTCCTTTGCTGGCCTTCTTGGCAGTGAGTTCCAGGTACAGGCTCCAGCCCGAGGAACCCTGGGAAGAGTGTACTCAGCCAGCAGCAGGGGCTCAGAAAAGCACAGCCCTGACAGTGCCTGCTCTGTGGATTACAGCAGCAGCTGTCTTTCCAGTCCTGAGCACCCCAACGAAGGTGAGGCTACAGACCCAAGAGAGGGGTTGGTAAACTGAGGTGGGGGTAGAGGCTCAGGGGACAGAGGAGTGCAGCATGATACCTCTTTCCCTGCCCTCACATCCAGACTCTGAGAGCACAGAGCCCCTGAGTGTGGATGGCATCTCCTCAGACCTCGAAGAGCCAGCTGAGGGTGATGAAGAAGAGGAAGAAGAAGAGGAGGGAGGCACTGGCCCCTATGGGCTTCAGGAAGGCAGCCCCCATACTCCGGATCAGGAGCAGTTTCTAAAACAGCACTTTGAGACTCTGGCCAATGGAGCTGCTCCAGGTGTGGTCAGAGGGCCAGCATTGGTCAATGCAATCTTCCCTGTTTGCCTCTTTGTCTACCTGAGAGGCATGATCCAAGGGCAGGAAATGCCTGGGGGTTTCATTTTTAGGGAGTCAGAATCCGTGGCAAAGGCTTGATTTCTACCTCAATTCATGACTTCTGACCTTGGCAGGGGGCCCGATCCGGGTACCAGAGAGGACAGAGTCTCAGAGTATCTCTGCACGATTCCTGTTGCAAGTACAGACTCCCCCACTCAGGTACAAAGACGTCTCCCCGTAGCAGCTCTGGCTCTCCTGACCTCCCAGTGCTCCTACGTGGGGCAGCACGCAGCCCTCCCCTCTCTGAAGTTCTGTCTTTTCTTACCCAAGGGTATTTTTCAATCCTGGTTTGGGGACAACTGGCTTTGCCCCAACTGTCTGGCTTCGTGCCTGTCCTTCTCTCCTAATTCCTCTCTGGTGGAGCTTCTCACCATTTTGGCAGGGAGGATGACTGAGCCTTCTCTAGGCCTTCTTCCACATTTCCTCCCTGTAGGGAACCATACCCATCCTCTTCAAGCCTACCACTGATGTCGAGACCAGTCCAGGTGCCACAGGCATCTGGTGAGCAACTGAGAGGCAATGGTGCCAGTCCCCCGGGAGCACCCCCAGAGGCAGAACCCTCCTCTGGCAGCCCCAGCCCTCAGAAGGCAGCCCCTGTGCTGTTGCCTCGACGCCGTCTCAACCCTGACAGAAGCTGGGCTTCCAAGAAAGTGTCCACAGCCAGCCCCTTAGCTGGACTCCAGAAAGCCCAGTCTGTGCACAGTCTGGAGCCACAGGGTGAGAAGCATGGAAGGTTGAGTTCCTGGGTGTGAGGGGTATGGAACATGTGTGCATGCTGGAGAAAGGAGGGCCCGATACAGCCTTGATACGTCACTATGCTTGCTACTAGGTGTCCCTTAGTGGGCATGAGCAGGGGAATAGCAGCTCCTAGGGATTGGGTTTTAGTACCTGGGATGCCTTCCCCACCATGTGACCTGCAAATGTATCTTGTCTTCTCTGCAGATGTGGCCCCTTTACCAGGTCCATTGCTCTCACAGGAGATGGAAGCTCAGGCTGGTCTGGGCACCCTGCCCCAGGCTGATGGCCGTCCATCTCAGCCCCACTCCTACCAGAACCCCACCACCAGTTCCATGGCCAAAATATCCCGCAGTATTTCTGTTGGAGAAAACCTAGGCCTGGCCGCTGAACCTCAACCTCCTGCCCCCATCCGAGTCTCACCACTTGGCAAGCTGGCCCTGCCCAGCCGGGCTCACCTGATTCTGGACATCCCCAAACCACTGCCTGACCGTCCTACCCTGGCTACATTCTCACCTGTAATGAAGAGCCGGCCCCTTGGTGAGGCAGAGCAGCCTGGCTTCCCAGTAGGCCTAAGAAAGACTCACAGTACATCTGAGAGACAGCTATATTTGGGCGAGGGTACCACTCCCAGGCCTAGGTCAGAGTGCCAGGCTCATCCTGGGCCCAACAGCCCCTGTGCCCAGCACCTGCCAATCAGCAGCCTCCTCCGAGGTCCTGAGAACTTGCAGCCCCCTTCCCCTGAGAAGACTCCCAAACCCATGGAATGTACCACTCCAGGGGCAGTCCTGAGCCAGAACTCAGGTGTGCTTCCTAGCTCTCACTTCCTACCCCGTCTTTTCTCTCTTATCTCTGTTGGCCACTCTGGCTTCATCCCATTTCTCTGTGTCCAGCCTCTGGCGTTTTTCATCCTGTCTGCTCCTGTCTTGGTCCATAAGTCACACCCCTGATGGTGAGACACTCCTGCCAACCTTCATGATTTCCTTGTTACCCACTTACCCATTCAGTGCCTTTTGGACCCTGGGACTGGCCCTCTCCTTTGGACCTTGTCTGTGTAGCGTTAGGGAGGGTGTTGGAAGGGAAGGAGGCAAGAGGAAGGGATGAGGAGCAATTCAGGAGTCCAGTGCTGAGGGCTAGGCTTTGCCTGCTCTGCGTACCCCTGGGTGGGAAGACCTGAAAGGCCAGCTTGCTGGGTCACACTGAGCCATATCTATCCCTTTCAGAACTGGTAGTGAACCTGGAGCAATGTGAACAACTTGTGGCAGAGCTCCATAGCAGTGTGCGCCAGGCTGTAAGGCTCTACCACTTGGTGAGTGTTGGGCAGCTACTGAACAGAAGATGGAACATGTCAGTAGTGGTAGGGGCTTTATATAGCTGAGTTGCAGAGCACTAATGATAAGGCTCTTCCTTTGACAGGGTGGGGCATTCAAGAAATCCCGGGCACAGTAGTTGAGGGAGTAGGTGAGGCTAGGCCAGCCTCTTGAACCAGGCACCTTTTGGTCATTTCTGGTTAAGAGCTGGAGACTGCCTTCAGGAAAATGGGGCACAGATAGGCTATATGTACTAGTTTACTCAGGAAAATCCCAGTTTGTGCCTATTGTCCCAACCTAAGTGTTAATTGTATTCCTTTTCATATCCAAAAATCATTTGGCCACCTTAGGTTAGACCTGGGGACAGTCCAGTAGGGCCTAAGCTTTGGAAAAAAGTAGACTGTCCATGGCGCCTGTGGCTCAGTGATTAGGGCACCAGCCCCATATACCGAGGAACCCGGCCCCAGCCAAACTGCAACAAAAAAATAGCCGGGCGTTGTGGCAGGCACCTGTAGTCCCAGCTACTTGGGAGGCTGAGGCAAGAGAATCGCCTAAGCCCAGGAACTGGAGGTTGCTGTGAGCTGTGACGCCACGGCACTCTACCGAGGACAACAGAGTGAGACTCTGTCTCAAGAAAAAAAAAAAGTAGAGTGTGCGTGAGCAGTAAGGAGTTGCTATCAGGGGTGTCCAACCTGCGGCCCATGGGCCACATGTAGATTTGAGGACCTTTTTTTTTTGAGACAGAGCCTCAAGCTGTCACCCTGGATAGAGTGCTGTGGCATCACAGCTCACAGTAACCTGCAATTCCTGGACTCAAGTGAGTCTCTTGCCTCTGCCTCCCAAGTAGCTGGGACTACAGGCGCCCGCCAACATTTTGAGGACTTTTTTATTTAGCTGAGCATTATATATCACAAAAGTTATGCATGGACCCTTTCTTTTGCTCATGAGCTTTTTTTTTTTTTTTTTTGTAGAGACAGAGTCTTACTTTTTTGCCCTCAGTAGAGTGCCATGGCATCACACAGCTCACAGCAACCTCCAACTCCTGGGCTTAGGCAGTTCTTCTTGCCTTAGCCTCCCGAGTAGCTGAGACTACAGGCGCCCACTACGACACCCGGCTATTTTTCTGTTTTGCAGTTTGGCCAAGTCCGGGTTTGAACCCGCCACCTTTGGTATTTGAGGCCGGCACCCTACTCAATGAGCCATAGGTGCTGCCCTGCTCATGAGTTTTTGTTAGTGCTTGTGTATTTAATGTGTGACCCAAGGGAATGACAGAAAAGAAAAAAAGGTTGGGGCTCGGTGCCTATAGCTCAGTAAGTAGAGTGCTGGCCACGTACACCGAGGCTGACGGGTTTGAGCCTGGCCTGGGCCTGCTAAACAACCATGACAACTGCAACCAAAAAGTAGCCAGGCATTGTGGCAGGTGCCTGTTTCCCAGCTACTTGGGAGGCTGAGGCAAAAGAATCGCTTAAACCCAAGAGTTTGAGGTTGCTGTGGGACTGTGACATCATGGCACTCTACTGAGGGTGACATAGTAAGACTCTGTCTCAAAAAAAAAAAAAGAGGGCAGCACCTGTGGCTCAGTGAGTAGGGCGCCAGCCCCATATACCGAGGGTGGCGGGTTCAAACCCGCAACAAAAAAATAGACGGGCATTGTGGCGGGCATCTGTAGTCCCTGCTACTTGGGAGGCTGAGGCAAGAGAATCGCCTAAGCCCAAGAGCTGGAGGTTGCTATGAGCTGTGACGCCATGACACTCTGTCGAGGGTAACAAAGTGAGACTCTGTCTCTAAAAAAAAAAAGAAAGAAAGATCTGATGGGATCCTCCTTTGAAGTCACTCCCAGAGTCTGCCTGCCTCCCATCCCCCCTGGTCATACTTCCTGATCTTAGGGTGAGGAACTCCCAGCCAGTTCCTTCTGCAGCAGGCTAGATCCAGGTGGGGCCCCTCCAACTCACTTCCCGGGGTCCTATTGCAGGTGGCCAGCTGCAAGACACCCTCCGTGGAACAAAGTCGGATCACTCAGCTTCTCAGAGACACCTTCTCTTCAGTGAAGCAAGAACTAGAGGCCCTGGCCGGTGCAGTTCTATCCAGCCCAGGTGGAAGCCCTGGGTCTGTGGGAGCCGAGCAAACACAGGCCCTGCTAGAGCAATACTCAGAGCTATTGCTTCAAGCTGTGGAGCGGCGCATGGAACGCAGACTCTGAATTCCAGAAGCCTATCCCAAGTGAATGTTCCCCGCATTCCAAACTGTAGCCCCTCTTCCACTCACCAAAACCTCAAGGACGCTTGGAGTGGAAAGCAGGGATCAGTGCTCAGAGGAGAAGCAGGTTTCCCAGCTGCTCCTCATGGGGCTCCTGTATTTATTAATTTATTTCCCTGACTGTTGCCTCACTTCCTTGGAACTCCTGCCTCCACAGCCCCTCCAGTGGCAGGGATAGGTCTTGGGTCTTCATTGTCTTGGTGCTGTGAATTGTAGGATGGCAGCCTGGTCCATCTGCGGGGAACTGGGAAGGGCTGGCCCTCTCTTCTTAGAAGCCATTTGAAATTACTGCAGGGATCAGCTCCCTGGGGTGGAGCTTACACAGGGTACTCCATGGGGTAGAGGTGAGAGGTAATGTGGTATTCAGTGCCCTTCAGCCAACTACAGCCTTCACTTCTATCTCCACTTCCCTCCCACACCAGCTGCACTCCTCTGACTGCCAGAGCAGGGATTGTTTTCCCCAATTCCTGGCAGTTCAGAAAGGCAGAGTTGTCTGGTCCTCCAGAGTATCCTAAGCCATTAAGAGACTTGAGTTGGCATTAGGACCTGAGCCCCCACATTCCACTCCCATTCTCCCTCCAAGAGGGCCCTAGCATTTTCGCTATCCCTGTGTCTCCCCTTTCTCTCCTGTCTAGAACTTCTGGAGCCAACCATGGGTCATTGCTGCGGGACAGTAAAGCCCTCTGCTGGGCAGACATGAAACTCTGGCCTCTTTTCCTCAGCCCCTTAACATCCCATGTCCTCCAACCCTGGACCCCAGCAGGCTGCTAGAGTGCAGAGGCCACCTTCTCCCTGAATCCTGAGTGATGCTCAGTCTCTGTTGGAATTTCCCTCATGGTTTACAGGGCACCAGCCCACGTTCTGAGGACACTGGCCACAGAGGAACTCATGCAGCACAAACACATGTTATACACACAGTCGACTGTTCATTGCTAGAGTAATTGGCTCCCTGATATGTGCCTGGTTTCCTCTCAGGTCCTGCTTCAGCTTCACCCTGACTTATATGGAGCACACAACAAGGACTGGGGAAAGGGATGGGACACCAAATTCAAATTCTGGATTCTTGGTGTCCACAGCCTAGCTGATAATGAGATGGCCCATAGGACACCTGGCTTGGATAGAAGGCACTGCCTCAGAGGCAGTGCTAGGCAGCCAAGGTTGTGCTGGATACTGGAGATTAAGGGGAGGAGGCACAGGGTCCAAGAGAGACACTGGAAAAGTGGTAGGTGGGACAGGTAAGTGGCAAAGGTAAGGGGTTAGAATCAGAAGGGGTGG
The DNA here is from genome assembly GCA_963574655.1 of Perodicticus potto. Lineage (NCBI taxonomy): Eukaryota > Metazoa > Chordata > Mammalia > Primates > Lorisidae > Perodicticus > Perodicticus potto. The sequence continues at coordinate 6,680 of CAUYRH010148039.1, read as the reverse complement.
TGGTTAGGGATGAGGGAAGGAGATAGGACACAGTAGGCAGGTAGAGTAGGACCAAAAAGCAGGGAAGTTGAAGGTTTACAGTGAATGTGTCTCTGGGCCCTGCTGCTCTCTCTACCAGGTAAGTCGGGATAGCTTTACAACACAGCTTAAGGCCACAAAAGCCCCATCACCCATGCTCCTGGCTTTGTAGGCAGAGGTTCATAAAGAAATGGCGCCTTAAGGGTGCCCAGCTCCCTTACTTCAGCCTTGAATGCACTTGAGCAGCTCAGAACCGGGCTTACCTACTTCTCTGCTTTTACCACCTGTATGGCCCAAAGAATCTGGGCAACTGGAGGTGGACCCCCTAGCGGACCTGCCCTTTCCTGTGGGGATGAATCTGTTTGCCTTTCGCCTCCAACCCCATACACTAGCCATACCCTGCTGCTGTTAGGGCCCCGGCTGGTCGCTCTGGGCTAGGTCCTTCAGCAGGAGGGAACGCCCTACCCCTGGCTAGGGTCTGTGAGAAGATGGCCGCCCCTACCCTGCTCGGTGTCTCATTTCCCTCGGCAGCCTTCCGTCCCTTTCTGCATGTCTGAGGCCACCGCCGCCCCCGTTCAGATTTGCCCCACCAGCCCATTTTGAAAACCTCTTATTTATAACTTTTATACTTTGTCCAGGCCGTGGCGCTTCCTTCTTCCCCGGCTGCACGGGTCGGGAGCTGTTTTTAGCGTCCGTTTGTACTGATGTATGAACCTGTGAATAAACACAATCATTTGTTAACTTTGGGACAAAGCTAACGACTGCCGAGACCGCAAACCCTGATCGGGCCTGGGGCGGGGCGGGGCCTGGGGCGGGGCGCGGGGCGGGGCCTGGGGCGGGGTCCCGGGCCGTGTCATGGCGGAGGCCGCCCTGGACGCGGTGCGGAGGGAGTTACGAGAATTCCCGGCAGCGGCAAGGGGTGAGTGTGTGCACGCGGAGGCCGTAGCGTCCTGGCGTGGCTCGCGCGGCGACCTCCCACACGCGGGAGGAGCCCTGCGTGCCGCTGACACTGGGGGCGCGGAGCCTCGTGCGTAGCACTGGTCGATGGCCCCGCTCGGGTCTCTCCCGTCGCAGCCGGGTCCCCCGCCCGGTGGGTCGGTCCTCTGCTGCCCTCCGGCGTTTGCGCACCCTCATGTGCTTCCTGGGATGACTCGCCACATCGTTCCCAAGGCCCAGTGAATTTTTTTTTTTTTTAATTTCAAATTAATATGAGGGTACAGACTTTGTTCTCGACTGTGGTCGTGGTGATGTCCTGTGTTTCCCACAGTCTGAGCTGTCTGCTGTTGCCTTCCGGGTATTGAACTCTTACTAACATTAAATGCACATCGGTGCTGATTGGATCCCCTCCCTCTTGTAAGATTGTAGGCTGTCCAGATGATGCCTGGCTTTTCTCTTACTTTATTCTTTGTCTTTCTTCCTTTCACCCTTTCGCCTTCTTTCTTTTTTCTTTTTTTATGTTTTCAAATGATTTCTTGCCACTGAACAACAACACAGGCACATGTATATGTAATGGGTATATACCATGGCCAGGCATGGTGGGTCACCTATAATCATGGAGACTAAGGCAGGAGGCTGGCTAGATCCTGGAGTTTGATTTTGCAGTGAGCTATGATCATGCTCCTGTAGTCTGGATTCAGCAACAGAGCCAAGACCCTGTCAAAAAAAAAAAAAAAAAAAAGTAGGTGGGTGGGGCACAGTGGCTTAAGTTTGTAATCCTGCACTCTGGCAGGCCCAGTTGGGTGGATTGCTTGAGGTCAGGAGTTCCAGACTTGCCTGAGCAGGAGTGAGACCCCTGTCTCTAAAAATAGCCACTTGTTGTGGCAGACACCTATAGTCCCAGCTACTCAGGAGACTGAAGCAAGAGGATCTCTTGAACCCAAGAGTTTGAGGCTGTTGTGAGTTATGACACCATGGCACTAAGGGTCACAAAGTGAGTCTTTGTCTCAATAATAATAATAATAATAACATAAAATGGAAGAAAAGTAATAATAATATACAGTGGGTATGTAATATAAATAAGCTTCTCTCTCATCCCTGGTGTTGATCTTTCCTGAAAGATTCTTTTTATGTGGGTAGCGCCTGTGGCTCAGTGAGTAGGGCACCAGCCCCATATACCGAGGGTGGCGGGTCCAAACCTGGCCCCAGCCAAACTGCAACAGAAAAATAGCCGGGCGTTGTGGTGGGCGCCTGTAGTTCCAGCTACTTGGGAGGCTGAGGCAAGAGAATCGCCTAAGTCCAGGAACTGGAGGTTGCTGTGAGCTGTGTGACACCACGGCACTCTACCGAGGGCGATAAAGTGAGACTCTGTCTCTACAAAAAAAACAAAAAAAGATTCTGTTTGTGTGACTCTACCCCCCTCTTTTTATATATAGGTGGTAGCCTGCTAAACACACTTCTGCACTGTATCTGGGAGGTCATTACATACACATCTGCCTCAGACTTTTTCACACTGGGATACTACTTGGATATAATTTACTTAGTGTGCTATTGTTAGGCAGTTATTTTCAACCTGTTTTTTCCAGTAATGCTGCAACAAATACTTTGTTCATTTAACAAATATTTATTTATTTATTTATTCATTTATTTATGTATGTGAGACAGAGTCTCATTATGTTGCCCTCGGTGGAGTGCTGTGACATCACAGCTCACAGCAACCTCAAACTCTTGGGCTTAAGTGATTCTCTTGCCTCAGCCTCCCAAGTAGCTGGAACTACAGACGCACACCACAATGCCTGGCTATTTTTTTATTTGTTTTTTGTTGCAGTTGTCATTGTTGTTTAGCTGACCCAGGCTGGGTTTGAACCTGCCAGCCTGCGTGTATGTTGCCAGCCCCCTACCTACTGAGCTACAGGTGCCACCCTAACCAGTAATTATTAAACACCTCTATGTGGGGCCCAGCATGGTGGCTCACACCTATAATCCTAGCACTTGGAATGCTCAGGCGGGTGGATTGCCTGAGCTCACAGGTTCAAGACCAGTCTGAGCCAGAGCAAGACCCTGTCTCTAAAAGTAGTTGGGCATTGTGGCAGACGCCTGTAGTCCCAGCTACTTGGGAGGCTGAGGCACGAGAATTGCTTAAGCCCAGGAGTTTGAGGTTGCTGTGAGTTATGACTCCATAGCACTCTATCAAAGGTGACAAAGTGAGACTCTGTCTCAAAAAAAAAAAAAAAGCACCTCTGTGTATCAAGTTCTGTTCAGCGTGTTTGGAATACATCACTAAACAAAATAAATCTCTGCTTTCTTAGGGCTTACTTACATTCTAAGTGAGACTCTGTCTCAAAAAAAAAAAAAAAGCACCTCTATGTATCAAGTTATGTAGTGTTTTGGGATACATCACTGAACAAAATAAATCTCTGCTCTCTTAGGGCTTTCTTACATTCTAAGTGAGGAGGTGGACAATTAACCCTAGACACACTGAATGAGTATAGAAGAAGTAGGTTAGAAGATAAGATTACAGTCTGAAAAGCCCTAGATGGGAGTGTGTCTAGTATGTTTCAGGAACAGGAACAGTGAAGAAGCCAGTGTGCAGGAACATTGTGTGTACATGTGTGAATTTTTTGTGTGTGTGTGACAAATCTTTCTTTTGAGACAAAGTCATACTGTGTTGCCCTTGGTAGAGTGCCATGGTGTCACAGCTCACAGCAACCTCCAATTCCTGGGCTTAAGCGATTCTCCTGCCTCAATCTCCCAAGTAGCTGGGACTACAGGCACCCACAACAATGCCTGGCTATTTTTTAGTTGCAGTTGTCATTGTTGTTTAGTAGGCCCGGGCATGGTTCGAACCCGCCAGCCGCAGTGTATGTGGCTGGTGCCCTAACTACTGAGCCATCCATGGGCGCCCAGCCATTGACACAGATTCTTACTCTGTTGCCCTCTGTAGTGTCATAGCTCATAGCAGCCTCAAACTCTTGGGCTCAAGAGATCCTCCTCAAGAGAGTAGCTGGGGAGCGACGCCTGTAGCGCTGGCCCCATATACCGAGGGTGGCAGGTTCAAACCCGGCCCTGGCCGAACTGCAGCAAAAAAATTGCCAGGCGTTGTGGTGCGCGCCTGTAGTCCCAGTTCCTTGGGAGGCTGAGGCAAGAGAATCGCCTAAGCCCAGGAGCTGGAGGTTGCTGTGAGCTGTGTGACGCCACAGCACTCTACCGAGGGCAATAAAGTGAGATTCTGTCTCTACAAAAAAAAAGAGGATGGCACCTGTGGCTCAAGGAGCAGGGTGCCGGCCCCATATGCTGGAGGTGGCGGGTTCAAATCTGGCCCCTGCCAAAAAACTGCAAACCCCCCCCCCAAAAAAAAGAGAGAGAGAGAGTAGCTGGGACTACAGGCACCCACTATAATAACATCCAGCTACTTTTAGAGATGGAGGTCTCACTCCTGCGCAGGCTGGTCTTGAACTCCTGAGCTCAAAGCAATCTACCTGCCTCGGCCTTCCACAGTACTAGGATTACAGGTGGTGAATATATTTTTTTAATTAATGAGTTAATTAAATTAATTTTTTTTTTTTTTTTTTTTTTTTTAGAGACAGAGTTTCACGCTGTTGCTCCAGGCTAAGAGTGCTGTGGTGTTAACCTACTTCAGAGCAACCGCAAACTCCTGGGCTCAAGCAGTCTTCCTGCCTCAGCCTCCCAAGTATCTGGGAATACAGGCACCCACCACAACACCTGACTAATTTTTTCTATTTTTTTTTTGATATAGACAGAGTCTCACTTTTTTGCCCTCGGTAGAGTGCCGTGGCGTCACACAGCTCACAGCAACCTCCAACTCCTGGGCTTAGGTGATTCTCTTGCCTCAGCCTCCTAAGTAGCTGGGACTACAGGTGCCCACCACAACACCCAGCTATTTTTCTGTTTTACAGTTTAGCCGAGGCCAGGTTTGAACCTGCCACCTCTGGCTTATGGGACTGGCACCCTACTCCTTTGAGCCACAGGCGCCGCCCTTTTTTCTATTTTTAGTAGAGACCGGGGTGTCACTATTGTGCAGGGTGTTGTCAAACTCTGGAGCTCAAGCATTCCTTCCATTTCGGCCTCCCAAGAGTGCTAGGATAACAGGCGTAAGCCACTATGCCCAGCCATATGTATGAATATTTTTGTTGGTTAAAGTCTTAGCAGAAGAATTGTTGGGTCAAAGGAATTGTTTGGATCCCTTTTGAAATTTTCTCATTTTGAAGCCCTGAGAGAAAAGAAGCCATTTTCTTTCTTTCTTTCTTTCTTTCTTTTTTTTTTTTTTTGATCACCCTCGGTAGAGTGCAGTGGCATCATAGCTCACAGCAATCTCCAACTCTTGGGCTTAGGCCATTCTCGTTTGCCTCAGCCTCCCAAGTAACTGGGACCACAGGCGCCCGCCACAACGCCCTGGCTATTTTTTGTTGCAGTTTGGCCGGGGCCAGGTTTGAACCTGCCACCCTCCATATAGGGGCCAGCATGCTACCCACTGAACCACAGGCACCGCCCTGAAAAGAAGCCATTTTCAAAAGGAAATGGTGAGTAGGTGAGCAAGTAAGATGGAAATATTTAATTACAGAAAATCCAAAGGGTAACAAATGTTTCCAGGTATTTTAAGAATCTTAGCACAACAAGGAGATGTACTAAGCCCCAGATCACCTTTTCCACAGGTGACTGCTTTTAAAGTTTTATTTAAAATAAATTTTTTTACAGACAGGGTGTCAAGTATGTGTGTCAGCTCAATCCAGTTTAGGCCCACCAGGGTTTTCCTGCTCACTTTCAATTTCTGAATTAAAGACATTCACTTTCCAACTGATTGCAAGGCAAAGATGACTGGTGACTTTGCTCCGTGAGAGAAGGAACATGACCTCAGGTCAAAGCCAGTGCCAGAGCCATTTGGAACAAGATGTAGAATCCGGCTTGGTGCCTGCAGCTCAAGCAGCAGGAGCCAGCCACATACACCGGAGCTGGCCGGTTCAAATCCAGCCCGAACCTGCCAAACAACAATGACAACTACAACCAAAAAATGGCCGGGGCGTTGTGGCGGGCGCCTGTAGTCCCAGCTACTTGGGAGGCTGAGGCAAGAGAATCGCCTAAGTCCAAGAATTTGAGATTGCTGTGAGCTGTGACACCATAGCGCTCTACCCAGGGCGACAGCTTAAGACTCTGTCTCAAAAAAAAAGAAAACGTTGTAGAATCTACCAACAGGGGCCAACGCAGCTAGATTTCAAGAACGGAAGTAACAAGAGAAGCCCTATAAAAGCCAGTAGAAAGACATTTCAGGCTGAGCATCAGGAGCAAAGTGTGGCACCTCCTGAATAGAGCATGTATGGAAGGGACAGATTGAAGACAGGAGGAAATCAGATTGGAAAAGTAGATTAGTCCTGATCATGTGTGCCAAGGCAGCTTGTGCTCTGTTAAGAATAAGCCATCAAAGGAGTTGTTACTAGGGCGTGACAAGATGAGATTGTATTTTCAGAAGATGACTGGGGCCAGGATAATAGAAGCTTTGAGAAGAAGTAAATCAGAGAAACCAGTTAGTTCACTGCAGCAACAATCCAGTAAGAATGCTGGAGATTTTGTTTTTTTTTTTTTGAGACAGAGCCTCAAGCTGTCACCCTGGATAGAGTGCCGTGGCATCACAGCTCACAGCAACCTCCAATTCCTGGGCTCAAGCGAGTCTCCTGCCTCCACCTCCCAAGTAGCTGGGACTACAGGCGCCC
>CAUYRH010148036.1:0-76297 GCA_963574655.1 Perodicticus potto | reverse complement strand
AAAGTTTCTGATGGCCCAGTTACTATTGCCCTCAGCAGAGCCAGAAGTTTTTGACGGGCAGTATCAGAAACGAGCTTAAGTAAAAGAGAGAATTTACTGGAAGATATGGCCGAGAAGGGTACCACTGCCCAGGGAGCAGATGTGACCGTCTTTTTCTCTCTCTCTTCGTCTTCATGCCAGGCTTTCCACGTGATTCTTTTGTGCAGGCTGAGCTCATCTACAGAGCACAGTGTGGCCATGAACAGCCCTGTGAGAGCACATCTTTCCCTCCAAGCCCCAAACGAATACTTGCGGCTCTTCTGTGGTCATTCACGGTCATGCACAGAGGGGTGAAGAATGTGGGTCTACACGCAGGCCCTGCCTTTGTGTCACAGCCATCATACTGCAAGCGGGTGTCCTTTTCACGATCTATTTAGCATCACATTTTCTGCTCTTTTGTTATTCATTCATTTGGTAACTACTTATTGATCAGCTACTAAGGGCAAGGAGCTGTACCGAGTTCTGATCAGAAGAGGACGTGGTCTTTAATGTCACAGATCTTACTGTGGTGGGAGGTGAGCAGATGTTGGTCAGATATTTACACGAGTGCATTTATAATGAAGACGATGGGAATTTTTGCTTCTCTCTAAGAAGGACCATGGGAGATTTTCTGCCTGATGGGAGCCTGGGTGGGAAGCAGCAGCCAAACTGAACCGTGGCCTTTCTGGTCCCAGATGGGCTGTGCTTTGTGGCCCAAGGCCACATCTAACCGGAAGAAGTATACACATGTCCCGGAAGAATGTGTGTACTTCTTGGAATGACCCCAAGGTGGTCAGTGTGGGGGGGAGGTCATGTGGCTTCACAGTGAGAGAGGTTTGGGAGTTGAACAAGCCTGGACATGACCCCTGGCTCTGTCTTTCTGTCAGTGTGACTCCTGACTTGGGCCTCAGTGTTCGCATCTGTAAAGTGGGCTGGTGTGCAAAACCTTTAACTCCGTATGCGGTCATAGCACCTTTGTTGGCGATATCACCCAGAGGGTGTGGTTTTGCTTAATGGGGTCCAGGACCCACGAAGGGGATGGCTGTTCCCAGCGTCATTCTCCCAAGAAAACAACGTCCTGCCTAGGTCTGGAAACGGCCTTTGGGGATGGGGTTCCAGTTTTCTGTTGCTATGTGAGGAAACATACCACAACACAGGGGCTTTAAACAGCAATTCTGTGGGGCAGGAATTTGGCAGGACTCAGTTGGCTGGCGGATCTCTCTCACCTGGAGCTGATGGGGGTCCCCTCACTTGGATACATTCAGCTGGTGGATGGCTGGAGGTTCCAAGAAGGCTTTCTGGGCCCTCAGTGGTCCTTCATGCGGTGACTCTCCCCTCCCCCTTCCGTGGTTAGTCTGGGCTTCCCCATAGCATGGTGGTCTCATAGTGGGGGGCTCCTCTGAGGTGGCTTCTGTGTGGGATAGCAGAAGCTATGCATGGTCTGAAGGTTTAGATCTGCACCTGGTGGTTCCTTCTGCTGCATTCTGTTAGTTAAAGCAAGTCACAAGGCTGGCCTGGACTCCAAGGAATGGGAATTGATTCTACTTCTTTTTTTTTTTTTTTTTTTTTGTAGAAACAGTCTCACTTTATCACCTTCGGTAGAGTGCCGTGGTGTCACACAGCTCACAGTAACCTCCAACTCCTGGGCTTAGGCGATTCTCTTGCCTCAGCCTCCAGAGTAGCTGGGACAACAAGCGCCTGCCACAATGCCTGGCTATTTTTCTGTTTTTGCAGTTTGGCCGAGGCCAAGTTTGAACCCGCCACCTTCGGTATATGGGTCCGGCGCCCTACTCGATGAGCCACAGGTGCCGCCCCGATTCTACTTCTTGATGGAAGAGTGGTGGGGATTTGTGGTCTTTCATCCACCAGAGGTGGGGATTGTGGTAGCCAGGGGCACCTCTCTGGGCCTTGACCTTGGAGGTGCTCAGTGGTCTGGAAGGCAGCTCTGGTGGGTGGGATTTTATGAGGGTACCTTCCCTGAGGAAAGAGCATGGGAGGTAGGGGACAGGAAACCCAGGCCAGGGTCTGTTTGCTTATGCCAAACCTTTGGGGCTAGGGTACAAATGTCTTAAAGTACAGTGCGGGGAATGAACCCAAGCAAGGGACCAAGATGTCACCTTGCTTGTTTTCTAGTTATTTTACTGTTCTCTCCAGGGGATAATGAAGTCTTTTGAAGAGACCTGCCTATTCTAGCTGAAATGGGGTTGGGGTATATCCTGAAGCCAGAACATTCAGGAGGGGAGGAACCTCTTGGAGGTCAACACGGTGGGAGGGGGCAGGGATTGGACTGAAACTTACCCAGAGGGTGTGATGCTCAGGGGAGTCGGGGACAAAGACCTAGACTTCTGTCCTGGCCCTACTGTTCCCTTGCTGTGTGACCATAGGCATTTGATTTAACCTCTCTGAACCTCGGTTTTTTTGTGTATGCATTGGGGATCATAATGACACTTTCCCCATAGGGTTGGGGTAAAGATTGAATGAGGGAATGCATACCAGATGTGTATAAAACTGTGGTATAATACACTTAAGGGTTTGGCCCAGAGTAAGTGCTGACAAAATGTCAGTTGCTAAAGAAGTTACATAGTTATTTTTATTATTATCAAGACTACTCGTTTGAGTAGTTGTTCCAGTCTGGCCAGTCTTCCAAGATTGAGGTTAATTTTCAAACGTTTCTTTTTTCCACCAGTTATGAAAGGAATTTGTAGTGACGGTTGATATATTTGGGAATTCAGAAGGCTTAGAATGAAGCACCTGGGTTGTTACCTTCTGGAATGATCCCTAGTGCTGGGGGTACTTATGAGAAGGAGGAGGCTTTACTGTATGTGGAGGCTTACTGGACAGTGAGGGGGCGGGTGTCTTTCAGTTGGGAGTTCTCAGCTCTCTCTAGTGGGCCCAGGCCGGGGCATGGGGCTCCTAATCCTTGTCCGGGGCTCTTGGCTGCAGCAGGTTGCTGGCTGGAGACTTCTGCTCGGTGGAGGCTCTGATTCCCAGGGCAGAATATACAGCCCCGGGATGTGTCCCAGGGCCCCATCCCTCCAGGGCGAGACCTCAGGCTGAGAGATGACCCTTGGGGGCTTCCTAATTTATATCTTTGAAACTGCCAACGCTGGTGGCTATTTTCTCCTCGTCCCACCCTACAGTTCTGTTGACTACTCAGCCTTTCCTGTGAGGTTTATCTGGACCTTTCAAAGGCCAGTGGGTCTCCAAAGCTATTTGGAACACAAGTCCCTCTCTGGCTGCTGAATGTGGGAGAATCTGGTCCCCAGGCAGGCAGCTCCTTTGAGTCTGGTGTTCTTGGTGGAAAGCTTGGCACGTCTCTTAAAATTAGCCTTTAGCTCCTCACTTATTAGGCATAACTCAGTTTGGGGGCCATGAAGAGGGCCACTTGGTAGGTCTGATTGGGGACTCTCAATACTCCACTGTTGAGAACCAGGAGTGCCACTGTGCAGTCATCATTGCTGGGGACAGACTCGGACATCCAGGGTTACATCTGGGTTCTGCCTTGGTCCAGGGTTGTTTCTGGCTGGGCTGGGGTCTTCTCTGAGCCGTGGGGTTTTTTTGTTCCCAGCCCCATTGCACAGCTACCAATTTAGCGTCCAGCAGGTGCAGGCCCCGTGAGTGTTAGATGCTGGGAAGGAGGAGAATAGCAATGGCATGGGCCTTCTCGTGAACGTTGCAGGCTGGTGGGAAGAGACGGGTGATAAATGGAAGGTGAAGACAGTACAAGGGAGGAAGAGCCCCCCAGGCAGAGCAGGGCGGTGCCTCAGTCTCCCCCTGTGCACAGCGGCAATGATGTTCGCACCTGTGTTTTTGGGCAGTTGTGACGATGGAATGAAACCTCTACCCTCATTAAACACCAAAGGCTGGTTTAGATGTTATTCTTGTTGTTATTAGGGCTAGGGAGGAGTTTTATTTTCCCCTTTGGGAGACTTGTAAGAGAGGGTGTTTGTATACGTATCACCCCTGCCTGGATGTTTGTGTTTCCTTCTGTTGTTTATTTCAGTGTCTTCTGAGGTTTTTTGTCTTATTTTTCATTAAAGGGTATGTTGCCCTCCACACTGTCTTTGTCTGTTCAGCCTGATAAAATACCATAAACTGGGTGGCTTATAAACAACAGAAATTTGTTTCGTATGGTCCTGGAGGCTGGGAAGTCCAAGATCAAGGTGCCTGCAGATTTGGGGTCTGATGAGGGTCTGCTTCCTGGTTCATAGGTGACTGGCTTCTTGCAGTGTCCTTGTGTGGTGCAAGGGACAAGGATGCTCCCTGGGGCCTCTTGTTTAAGGGCACTAATCCCATTCATGAGGGTTCCACCCCTGTGGCCTAATCACCTACCAAAGGGCTCCTCTCCTAATGCCACCACACATGGGACTAAGTTTCAACATATGAATTTAGGGGGGACACAAACGTTCAGATACTAGCCCTGTCCCTCCTCCTTCCCAGCTTCCCCAGTTGGGGGCTCAGTGCTGGGCTGGGAAGGAGGAGGTGTAAGGGCTGTGGCTGGGGTGCCCTTTCTCCCTGTTGTCACCATCCTAAGCCCCTCCTGGAAGGGGCTCAAGAGGACAGCCAGCCTCCTTGTAGAGGACCACTGGGCTGCAGTATGGGTAGAAGAGCTGGCCAGCTGGGGGCAGGGACGTGGTGTCCCGGGTTCAGAAGGGGACATGCTGCTGTCACCCTGACAATGAACATTCTCAGACCGGCTGTGGGCAGTTTCTAGCTTTCCTACCCCAGTGCACCTGGGCTGGATCGTGGACCCTGCTGTACATGGGGGTTCTCTAGTTCCCTGTTGTTTTTTCATTTGCACACATGAGCCACTCCCCCACCACAGGAACACCCACGGACAGCATGTCATCTAGAGTAACACCACTGTTCTTGTCTCTATAAGGCCACTCAGGGTCTTCGAGAGGTCCTTATTCAAATTTATATTTCAGTAACTCTGGTTTTTTGGTGCCACAAGATTGCGAGTGGCGTTCTGGCTCTGTTGTTAAGTTTAGGAGTGGGCTGTGCCCCAGAGTGGTACCTGGTGTGCCCTTTCTGTGTCTTTGGCAAATGAGAAGTGGGCAATGTTGATACAGAGGCACAGCTGGGTGGCTGCAGAATGGATGTATCAGTCAGGACCACTCAAAGAATTTTGTTATTGTAGACAGAGGCAAGTATAGGTAGTGGCTAAGGACCAGCACGCCGGAACCACACAGTTTGGGTTCAAATCCTAGCTCTGCGACCTTGGGCAAGTTTCTGCACCTTTCCGAGTTTCTCTTTCTTCATCCACACAATGAGGGTGATTGCGACAACTACCTTACAGATTGTGGCAATTATCTTTTCAAGTGAGTTAACTCCTATAAAGTGCTATGTTCAGTTTCTGGCACACTGTGGAAGGGCTGAATAAATGTAAGCAATTATTATTTGTCGCTGCTTTCAGTGAGGCTGGAAGGTCCAAATTGGCTTCACTGATGTAGCCGGCAGGTGGTGGAGGATGGGGGCCTCTGTACTCCATGTGGCCCTCACCGTCCAGCAGGCTAGCCCAGCTTCTGAGTATGGCGGTCTCAAAGAAACATTCTAAGAGAGAGAAGGCAGGATCCTGAGGTCTCTGGAAGTCTGAGCTCTGAAAATTGCACAATATCCCTTCTATGCTGTCCTCTTGTGGGTCAAAGTAGGTCAGAAGGGCAGCCCACTTTCAAGGAGGGGGAAATAAACTTCTTGGTGGGAGGAGCTGTCAGATGTGACGGCCGTGCCCTTCAGTGTTCCACGGCATCCTCTTTATCCATCATCATCTCGAGGGGGACAGTCTGTCCCCTTGTGCAAGGTGCTAGAGTGGTTTGACTGCCCCTTGTCAGTTGTGTTTAGCATTGCTACAGCTTCAGTGAACACAACTGGTAAAAGAGAAGTTCTCACACTGCACCTGCCCTTGGTGAAGACTTCAGGAGCGTGTGCACAGTAGCAGAGGGTGCACGTGATTCTCTCACTTAGCTCATGTGCTGGTTGTTCACTGTGTAGGCCCAGGCCTGGGTGGGCAAACACGAGACACAGCTCCCTGCCTACATGAAGGATATAATCCAGTGCCCTTATTCCTTGGGGGAGAAGAGGGGTAAGTGGACACTTGGGGTTTATAGCAAAAACCCTAAAGGAGAAGTCAGATTCAGGGAGGGAAGGGGCGAGATCGAGAGACCTGGTTGTCATCCACTCTGTTCCTTCCTATCACGTGACCTGGCCTCAGTCACTTCCTCTCTGTGGGCCCACGTCCCCTGATGTGCAGGGTGAGGATTACAACACCTACTTCACAGGGTTGTCTTGAGGACTCGGTGAGCTAGCGTGTTAAGCTTTTACTCCTGGTAGGATCACTTCCATCCCGTGTGCCTCAGTTTCCTCCTGGGGGAGGTCCTTTCTGCTGGCATGAGTCTATGGTTTGCTCAGCTCCTCACTTCCTGCCCCTCAGTCTGGAATATACTAAGGAGAATTGGTCTTCCCTTCGTTTGGGGAGCTTTGTCATACTGGAAATTACTTATATTTCAGTAGGTATTTAACGCCTTCTCCCTTACACTGTCATCCCTTGGAAGGGGGGCTGTGTCTGTTCTGTCCATGGCTCTGGCATCTTGCACGATGATGGGCACGCAACAGATGTGCCATAGTTGCTGTCTGAGTGGGTCAGTGCCGTTTTCCCTCTTTGGCCTGTGATTACTCATTAGGTGCGGTGGAATAGAGCTTCAGGAACCATCTGTTTGGTGAGGGCCGTGTTTCTGGTGGTGTCAGCGGTCTGGACAATGGGCAGACCAGAGCCAACTGGCTGGGCATGTCCTCTGTCAGATACAGCAGGAGTGGTTGGAGTAGCCTTCATGAGGATGCCCCTTGTTGTGAGTTCAGTGGAAGCAGAAATATGCCTCCCGCACACCCTGCCATAGGGAGGGTGTGGAAGGGAGTTCCATGGGAGTGGGTGTGCAAATGGGAGATTTGCTTCCTCTTCCATAAATTAGTGGGGACGCATGGAATTGTTTTTTCTGGAGTGGGGATCTTTGAATCACAAATAGAAATAAATAATAGCTTTTAAAAGTGAGAACTTAGAGTATACGTGACACTATCATTTTAGTTTATCCTTCACAGGCCCCTGGTGTAGCTATAACTCCATGCATTTATAGATAAGGAGGCTCAGAAAGGTCTAATCACTTGAGCTGCAGAGTGGTGGCAGAGTTGGAGTCCGAATCCTGGTCTGACCGAGGCTGGGCTTAGTGGGGGTGGGTAAGGCCATGGAAGATGAAGATGTTGCTGGGAACAGGGCTGCTTCTGGACACTCTTGGGGTGGGTGGTGGAGGGCGCTCTTTGTCCTTCCTAGGGCCAGACTGGGACAAAGTTGGAGAGATCCTTTGGGTGTTGGGAGTTCCGAGGTCACCACAACACTGTGCATTCCTTTGCTCACCTCTGACACTTTATCTGATAGCAGCCTTGCCGCGCAAGGAGGGGGTCCCTGTGAGTCCCTCTGTGCATCCAGCCTTGATTCACGAGTCAGCCTTAGGGCTGAGCTAGGAGCACCTCCTGCCTCCTTGCCCAGCACTTTGGATCCTTTCCTGGGGCGGGAGGTCATTCTGACCATCTCAACAACACTGGACTCCAGCCAATCTTAGTTTTTAAAATTACATTTATGTGGTTTTATTTTCTCTTATAAGACAAAGACATATTCATTCTAGAACCTTTGGAAAAATATAGGAAAACACAGATAAAAGGGAAATATCTCCCACTGCCTACCATCCAGGGATCACTGGAACCAAACTGGCATTGTGTTACTTTGCTATGAAGATGTTCCATCTTTAAGGGATATGACCTTCCCAGGAGATGGACGATGTTTGTGTGTGTATTTTAAAAGACTTTTAAAATAAACCTGATCAAGATCTGATTTATGTGCAATAAAATTTACCCATTTTAAGTACGTGGTTTAATGCATTTTGACCTGTGTAACCTCCACCCTAATCAAGACAACAGTTCCATTGGCCTAGAAAGTTTCCTCATGTTTCTTTGCAGTCAGCAGCCATTCAACACTCACATCCTTTGCTCCAGGCCACTCAGATCTACTTTTTGTCACTTGAGGGCTGTTCTTTCGTTTTAGAATTGCTTATAAATGAGATCATACAATGTGTGTTTTACATTCAACTTCTTCTGCATAACATTGAGTTTCACCTGTGTTGTCGGCATCAGCAGTGTTTTTTCCTTTTCCGGGTAGTATTCCAATGTCTTCATATATCACTATCTGTCTACCCATTTTGATAGGTGACTTTGGCCATGTCCGTTTCCCCTTCTATAAAATGAGGGAAAATACTATCCAGTTTCTTGGATTATTGAGGATTAAATGAGTTAATATGTGAGTGACTAGAAGAATGCCTGGCCCACAGCAAGGGCCTAATGCATGTTGATAGTATTTACTCGTAAGTGGTTTATTATCTCTTAATGTGTAATGAACCAACCCAGAACTTAGTAGCGAATGTTGGCGGTGTTTCTAGTTTGAAGCTCTTTTGAATAATAGGATGGACGAATAAAACAATAAACATTGCATGTGTGTAGTTGGGCAGCCTTGATAGCTGTTGCCTTCGTTAAGGGGTCAGATGCCGTGTGTCTTGGTAGGACAACAGGCAGCCAGTGCCTCTTCTGAGATGGGTGGCTTTTGTTTTGAGGTGCGTCCTGGGGGCTCCCAGCTGCTCAGTGCTGGTTCTATTTTGTCACCTTTTGCTTTGCTCTGAGCTGGGTTTGGGTCTTGTTAGGCTGTCCCACTCGTTAGCCTCCCTGAAGCCTCAGGAAGTGGCCCGCAGAAGACAATGCATTTGAGCAGTGGGTGGTGAGCTGTGGGTCAAGTGAGCAGATCACTGGGGCACAAAGCCCCAAAATAGACCTTTCTTCGCTAAGTCACCAGGCAAGTGGAGGCAGTAGCAAATGCTTTGCATATTTTCCTGCTCAAAAGAAAAGCTTTTGCTGCAAACAATATGTAGGGACCTTTTCTTCCCCTTAAAAAAAGAAAAAGCCCAAAAAGATTCAAATTTTTTTTTTTTTTTAAGTAGCACAAGGTCAGTCAGACGGGGTTCCAATCTCAGATCCACCATTTGCAGGCTATGTGATTTTGTTCAAGTTTCTTAAATTCTCTGAGCCTCCTGCTTTCCTGTGTTAACTAGTGAAGATGAGGCTGACTCTCAAACACATGTGCCAAGCACCCTGCCCTGCGCTGGGCACATGGCAGAGGTCCTGCAAATATGGGGTGCCTTTTTTTTAGAATCTTTTTTCATCTTCTCTTCTTTGCTTGTCCTGGAACTTGTGTCCAGGGCTTTGTGGGTGGGGCAGGCTGGAAGTGGGGGGTGGGAGGGTTAAGATTCAGCTTTCCCGAGGAACATGTTTCCAAGGTTGTCTTTGACAGAAACACTCCTCCCCTGTAGATGGCCAGACAGGGAGTGGGAGGGCAGGTGTGAATAATGGCCCCCCACAAATGTCCCCATCCTGTGTCCTGGAGCCTGGGGCTTTGCTGTATTTCATGGCAAAAGGACTTTGCAGATGCTATTGATTGAGGGAGGTTGAGAGAGATTAGCTCGGATCATCCAAGTGGATCGAGCACAGTCACAAGGGGCGTTTGACAAAAGAGGTGGGAGATGTGAGTGAGTAGAAGGCAGCAGCCTGGTGTCGGGAGCAGAGGCTGGTGTCATGTACTCTGAAGGGGAGGAAATTGAAAGTGGCCAGGATACAGGTTCTTCCTTGAAGCCTCCAGGAGGAACCAGGCCTGCCACCACCTTACTTTTGCCCCAGTGAGTCTGGTTGTGACCTAGGAACTGAAAACCCATAAACATTTTTTCCTTTAAGCCACTACGTTTGTGTAGGTTTGTTATAGCAGCCGTCGGTCACTAATCCAGTTTAGTGCTAGTTTTCTGTCATTCCGGCTTCGTTGCAAGGAGACCCAGATGATGGTGCCTCGTATTCATTTTTAAGTTTTTGCCTTTCTGGACTGGGATGGACTGTGTTCAGTCCGGCCTTGGGGTGCTCTGGCTTTCCTGTGGCCTGACCTTGAAGGTTCAATTTCTGTGGTCGGGCTGCCCGCGAGCCCCTGTGGCCGGGGAGCTGCAGAGAGGCTTCCTGTCTCCACGGAAGCACAGAGAGAGCTGCTGGCTGTCAGAGGCTGGGCTTCCTGTCTGGCCAGCCCCTGGGGGGTACAGCTGTCTGCTCAGCCCCATGGGGGGGCGGTCCAGGCAAGGACAGGGCAGGGGCCTCACTTTCTGTTTAATCTCTGAGGGGAGCCTCTCCCAGTCTAGAGTGGGTTTGTTTTTAAGGTTTTAAAAGCAAGTGTTTTTATTCTTCTTAGTAAAGTATCCCAAGAATGGAAAAGGAAGTATCCAGTGTACTCAATACCTAATATGAAGCCAGCAGACAATCTAATACATGTCGACATTAGAGAACAACTCAACGCAATTCATGTCGGGAGGGGGCATGAGGGAGAGGGCAGAGGGGAGGAGGGCGTGGAAGGGGTGTGTTCCCAATTCAAGGGCACAATGTAAGGGTCTATGATACACCCCCATGGGGCAGAACACAACTGTAAGAGGGACTCTATCTAACAAATGCAAACATTACAACCTAGTTGTTTGTACCCTCACATTAACCTGAAATTAAAAAAAAAATAAAAACAAGTGTTTTCTTGTGCTTAGGCAGCAGACAGCTCCTGGGGATGAGCGTTTAGACAACACCTCTAGCTTCAGTAGAGAAGCAAGACCTGGGCTTGGCGTGGGACCCAGCCTGGCCGTGACTTTTTACTGGGACCCTGTTTGGATCACTCTCGGACCCTCTTGCTGTTTTTCCCGTGCAACACATTTGTAAGAACGTAGGGTGTTTCGGGCTTGGGCATTCAGATGCAATGACTGTTATAATAAAGAGTGACAGTGAGCCTGAGATGCCTGGGGTCCTCTGGCTGGCTTTTACTTGTGACCTCTGCCCTTCTTGTCCTTGCTTATGACATCAGCCCTAGTTGGATGGTGACATCACCCCTAGCTGGATGGTGACTCCCCGCATAGGCAGAATAAGGGCGCCGGATGTTCACATCCTAGTCCTCAGAGCCTGTGGATATGTGACACAGTAGAAGGGCCTTTGCAATGTGACAAAGGCGAAGCTCTTGAGATGGGGAGGTTACCTGAACAATCCAGGCAGGCCTGGTGTAAAAGATGGAGGTGGGAGGCCAGAGCCAGGAAGAGATTTAATAATTCTGGCTTTGAAGATCAGGAAGAGACCACAAGCCAAGAAATGCAGAAGCCGGGAAAAGCAATGAGTGGGTTCTCTCCTGGATCCCCTAGAAAGGAGTGCAGCCCTGCTGACTGACATCTTGATTTCCCCATTGAGACCCATTTGGGGACTGTAACCTGAAGAACTGTAAGATAACAGGTTTGTCGTAAATGACAGATTTGTTTTAAGCCCTTAGGTTTGTGGTAATTTGCTAGAGGAGTCATAAGAGGCTAATACACTCTCAAATAAGCATCTCCTGAGATCCCTTTCCTTTATCCATTCAGTAATTAAAAACAAACAACACCCCCCCCTGCTATGTATCCCTGGCTGGTCTTGAACTCTTGGCCTCAAGTGATTCTGCTGACTTGGTCTCCCAAAGTGCTGAGATTACAGGTGTGAGCCACGGTGCCTGGCCCATTCAGTCAATATTGATCAATCCCCAACCACATGGGGATTAATGTGTTCCAAAGTAACAGAAGGTCCTGCCCCTCAGGGATTCATAGTCTAAGGGGGGTAGGGGAGACAAGGTTGTCACACAGGGTGTCGGAGGATCGCCATCTTTTGGAAAACACGGAAACTAGACTGGGGAGACAGGGAAGGTTTCTCAGAAGTCATTGAGAACTTTGAACTTGGTGAGCAGAAGCTCTGGAAATGTTCTTCAGTTCCCACTTGTGTACCTAGAAAATCCCTCAAATTCAACCTGTCCAAAACTTGTCACCCAAACAATTAAGGGTTAAGATCTCTGCCTTTGGCTTGGCGCCCCGTAGCTCCGTGGTTGGGGCTCTGGCCACATACACCAGGGCTGGTGGGTTTGAACCTGGTCTGGGCCTGCTAAACAATGACAACTACAACAAAAAATAGCCAGGCACTGTGGCAGGCACCCGTAGTCCCAGCTTCTTGGGAGGCTGAGGCAAGAGAATCGTTTACGCCCAAGAGTTTGAGGTTGCTGTGGGCTGTGATGCCACAGCACCCTACCGAGGGCGACATAGTGAGGCTGTCTTAACAAAAACAACAACAAAAAAATCTCTGCCTTTGCAGCCTGGGCCTCAAGCTTCCCCATCTTGGTGAGAGGTGCGCCAGCACCCAGTCAGTGCCTGCACCGTGTCTCCTGGGCTCTTTTCTCTCTGTCACTCACTTCCAGCATCAAAGCCACATCTGAGCTCTGTGCATTTCCTTCCTGCTACCAGCAGGCCTATAGGGTTCCAGATTCAGGGATGGGGGGACTGAGAGAACCCCCAGAACAATCTGTGTCCTCTCACAGGTGTGCTGGGTCCATGCAGTGTGGCCACTTAGCTGGAATGACTCTGCTGTGATTTTCTAGTGCAACGACTCTCCAGGCAGCAGGGGGACAATTTTGAGCAACTCTAGGGTTTTGAAAAATTGGTCTTCCTGTATCCATTGGAAGTCTTGGTTCTTACTGCTGGAGGTCCACAGAGCCAGCCTCCTGCCCACTCTGCATGGCCAGTCAGATGGCTGGAGGCATCCTTGGTTCCCCAGTTTCCTCAAGCTTTATAGAATCGTAATCACCACACCTGTTTCATGGTCTAAAGCAGTGTTTTTCAACCTTTGTTATCGCACGGCATACTTGAACCTACAGTTAGTTGAACTTCCATAGAACACTTAAATTATGTTGGTCAAAAAAGAGCAAAACAAGAGAATATACTCACTGTGCTTAGAACTTCTTTTGAAAATAATTGAATGATTAAAAATTTGGGAGGGTACCCCTAAGATCTTCTCCCAGCACACAGGTTGAAAATCACCGGTCTAAGGTTACATTTCCCTGCTGACCTTGTGCAGTTATATAAGCCTCACTGGAGTTTTTCCTGGGACCCTCATCAATGCATGGTGCCTACTGAACTAATGCGTTATAGGGGGCTGGTGTTGCTTTGGGGTTCTGGCTTCTGCACAGGTACAACTGAGTTTTCAGATATAAGGGTAAGACTTTCATTTATTCCTTCAAGATCCTGCCTCTGTTTCAGATGACAAATCAGAAACTCTAATACCTACAGGAGACCAGGAAAATGGCTGCAGAATGGGAAAGATAAAAGAGTGGGTGGGAGTGTGGTGGATGGGAGCCCGTACACACACCCCTGGTGTAGAGCACACACACCCCTACCTCACACCCCAGGCTCAGGGACCACAGGTCTGCAGCTGGAGATACAGGCCATGATTGCAAAATCTCATTTAAAAAGATCGCTGACTCATTTAAACATATAAATAGACAACTTATTCTTGACCTAACAAAACATGCCTGCAGCCAGATGCAGCTTACAGGCCGATAATCTGTAAATCGGTGGTCGAGAGGTGATTTCCGATCATCCAGAACAGAAATTCCCTGGCATGGGCGTCTTGGTGTGTATGCTGATAAATCTGTGGGACGGATTCCTGGAAGGGGAACTCCTGGGTCTGCACCTCTGACTTTTTAATAGATTGTGTCTTACTATCCCCGAAAGAGGCTGCATCTCACCACTGCACCCTGGTTTTAGCAGGAGGGGGTCATTGAATGCATCTCTTTTGTGGACACTCTCAAACATTTCTAGCATCAGGAGGAGCCCAAAAACCAGTCTGTTGACAAGGGATGGGCCTTAGTTCTCTGCCTGGGACCACCCCCTGCTCTTTTTCTGTAGAGGTGGTTTTCTTTCATTGATGGGGGTGTTTGTGTTTTGAAATTGCAAACTATTTCAAACATAGCATAGCAAATAAGATTATATAAATGATGCTTAGGCACCCTGATAACACCATCTGTGAGAGCCCGCCCCCTCCCCATCCCCAGTTATGCCTCTCTGTGGTTTGGTTAAAATTTTGTGGCACCACCCCAAATGTAATGTACATTGATTTGCGCCCCCCCCATTAGAACGTGATTCCTTGAGGGCAGGGACTTATTTTGCTCACAGCTACATCTCTAGTTCCCAGAACATTGCTGGGTGCATGGGCCTTCAGCTGTTTTTTGTTGACTGAATGACTGATGCGGGAATGGGCACCAATGCCTTGAGAACCTTTGTATAGTTGAAGCAAACATTTGAACACCAGCTGTGTGCCAGGCACTTTTCTGAGCGCCTGGGCACAAACTCTCATCTCCTTAAATCCTCTTGTCGAGGCCATGAGGCTGGCCCTGTTTATTACATCTCCATTTTATAGGTAGGGACATGGTGAATTTGGGATTTGAACCTCACTTAACTGCACACTCCACTTGGGACCCCAGGCCAATGTGAAGGGGGAGGGGTGGTGAATTTTGGAAGATCAGCATTGGTACCTCTGGGGGGACTCAGGCTGGAACTACGTGGGCTGGAGGGGGGTTGGAGACCCCTAGAAGCTCAACTCTCTTGCCCCAATTCCACCTTCTCTGAAAGGGAAGGAAGGCTCTTACCTTCTAGCTTTCTGCAACAGGAACTGCCAGGAGGCCCCACTAGCCACCTCCCACCTTAGTTTGCAAAACTTTGAGCCTCATGGGGAAATGAAGGGCTGGCTCGCTAACCACAGTGAGGACTCATTTGCACAGGCAAAGCTGGGGGGGAGGCAGGTCCTCCTCTGCCCCAACAGGAGGGCCTGACTCCTGCAGGCTGCTGTCTGGTAGAACCAGTCATAACCCCACCATTGAGCTTGGGAGCTCGGCCACAGTCACTAGCTGCGGGCGTTTTCATCCTCCAGCCTCAGTCTTCGTCCTGATAAATGGGAGTAACGGTGGCTATAAAGCCTTCTTCACTTGGCACCTGAGTCATTGTGGGTGCTGGGGGGATGTTTGCCATGTTACTGTGGTGGCAGTGAGCAGTGTCCCTCCTGGTCTCCGTTCCACGTGGCACCCAGTATTTAGGAATAATCCTCAGGTTAAGCAAAGAGGCTAAGAGCACATGCTGTAATACTTATTCTTTTTCTCCTTTTTGAACAGAATTTGCCATTTCAGTTAAATGTTTATGAGCAAGCTGATAGTCAGTTGATGGGTAAGGGCCAGGCCCTGTTCCTGTGAAGAGGAGGCCACTGGCGACCCATTGGCTGTTGGGGACCAGGGCGAGTGGTGGAGCAGGAGGGTGGCACTGGTCAGGAACTTCTCAAAGGACTCTCACGTTCTCAGAAACAGGGAAACCAGTCACCCTGGTGAGGAGTGATGAGACTAGGAAGGGGAAGTCCAGGAGCGGAAGGGGAGCTCCCGAGAGGGACCGAGGGTGGGCTCGTCCCTGAGGGTGCCCGCCTCTCCGAGCCTGCGCCCTCCCTGACCCTGCTCCACAGAGACAGGAGGGGACACCACATGTGGGGTTCAAGGACCCCACGATGAGAAGTCACCCCTTTAAAGAATGAGGCTTTACCTCTCAGAGGCCAAGAGGGCTGGTGGGCCACGGCCTGGTTCTGTAGTGGCTTCACTTGGGGCTCTGGGCAAGCCTCTGGAGGATGGGAGCCTTCTCCAGCAACCCCACCCCCTGCCCTGAGTCTTTTTCCTGGACCCTGGCTCTGCTCTGGTCCAGCTTGTGCAGGTCCGTCCCTGCAGGGGAAGCACAGAGGCATCTGGAAAGCCCCGGCCTCTCCTGTTAATAACTGACAAAGCGGAAAGGTGACCCTGCCGCCTTATCTGATGACTGACTTTGGCAGTGGGAGCCTTGAATACTCCTAACGACTACCTGTGCCACAGAGAATTACCTGACTTCAAAGAAAGGCCAAGCCTTGAGCCAGAGTCTAGCCCGTTCACCACAGGGTTTCCTGAGAGGCCGTGGTGGGAGCAGCACCCTGGAAGATGGGATTGGGGAGGGAAGGGGACAGAGCTGGGCTCACCTTGTTTGTCTCCAGTCTTCTGTGGGCCCCCCCCCACTTGCTGTCTGAGGTCTTTGGCATCAAAACCCAGCAGGTGGCCCCAAATGAACGACTTCATCTTCCTGAGCTATCTCCAGAAAATGGGGCTTTCTTCCTCAGGTTGGTGGGAGGGTTAAGGAGACAGTGAAGTCAGCCCTCTCACCTACCAATGTTCGGTAAGGGGAGTCTGGTCCGTTTTCCAGCCCACTCAGGGGTTTCTGTCCTGACCTTGACCTTGGCAGGGCTCCGTTTCTTGCAGGCTGCCAGTGCAGGGTGGTATTGGAGATAGCAGGGCTCAGACCCCAGCTTGCCCAACCTGCCTGAGCCTCAGTTTCCTCTTCTGCAAAATGGAGGTGCTGATAATAGTAGTGATAGGAAGGGACCACCGAGATGATGGGCAGACTTGGCACGTGGGTGGGGACCATGAGCCCTTAGAGCTTGTGGTTTCGGGGCCATGGCTCCTTGAAGGAAGACTCGGGCAGGACCCAACTGGGCCGAGGTGAGGTGTGAGCAGGGCAGGGCAGACTTCCCTGGAAGAGAATCCATGAGAACCAAGGCAGGGCTCCCCTTTCCAAGGGCTCCCTTGACAGGACTGATCTTCAATAGAGCTTGTCAGTCCTGGGAGCTTTTTAGTTGTGAGCTGAGGAATATTTTTATTTTTCTCTTTTAGTCTGGTTTGGTTTTACAGCTAATTTCAGATTCCTGTTAGGTGGACAAGGAGAATGCCTCCGTCTGCTGCAGAGCTGGACACTGCGATAAAGTGACAGGTCCTGGCTTGTCAGCCACTCTCAGAGCCTGGATCAGGCCCTGTGTGTCCAGGGAAAGGCGCGTTGCTCACCTCTTGGCTTCAAAGGTGCCGCTTTTCTTAGCGGAAGGAGGTGGAGGGGCCGATGGGGGAGAAGGGTGGGGCCTTCTGGGAGCCACTCACTGCATTTGGGTGTTAGCTCTGCCAGTGGCTGCCCGTGTGGCTTTGGTCAAGCTCCTTGTCTGCTCTGAGCCTTAGTCTTCACATCGGCTACATGGGTATAAAAATGATTCCTCTGTCACAGGGTTGCGGAGAGCTCAAAAAGAGATACTTTAGATAAAGTGGTGAATATAGTGCCTTACACACAGGGAATACTTCATAAATAGTTGTTAATAATAATGACAATAATAAGAAAAAAATCTGCTGTTACCTGTGTTAGTGTTCTGCGGCAGTCAGAACAAACACCACAAACTCAGTGGCCTAGGATGACGGAAATGTATCCTCTCACTGTTCTGGAGGTTAGTAGTCTGGAATCAGGGTGTTGGCAGGGCTGTGCTCCCTCTGGAAGCTCTGGGGGAAGAATCCTTCTAGGCTGTGATGGTCGCTGGGGAACCTTGGTGTCCTTGGCTTGTGAGTGCATCACTCCCATCTCTGCCTCTCTATACATCTGTCTCTGTGTCCAAATTCCCTTCCTCTTATATATGGAAGGACGCCAGATCCCCATCCTGCATGACCTTATCTTAACTTGACTATATGTGCAAAGTCCTTGCTTCCAGTGAAGGTCACATTCAGATCCTGGGGATTAGGACACAATTCAACCCTCAACATTATCCATTTATACCTTTTTGCCGGGGCTGCCAAGGGCAAGACCAGAATTGATGTCAACTTGTCAACCTGTATTTTCATACCCTAGGGACTTTCAATATGCCAGGGTTGACCCAACTCCTGCATAAAATGGAATGGAGAAACTGGGGACCAGAGAGGTAAAATGATTCTGTCAAGGTCACATAGTAAGGTGGTGGCAGAGGTGGGACCGGATCCTGAATGTCATGGACTCAGGACTAGACGCTGCTGAATTGCCTGGTTGGACTTGGCCATTCCAGCCACAGGCCTTTCCCACTTCTGAGCCACGGTGGTCTTGCCCTCTGCTCAGCGTGGATGAGTCACTGGGCCTCTCTGCTTCAGTTTCCCTGTTTGTGGAGCGGAGACAATAATCTCAGTCTCCCATGAGTACACAGGTGTCAGAAACCCTGCTGTGCACCCTGGCTCACACGAGGTGTTTATATAAACGTGGTTTCTCTTCCCGTTTTCCTCTCTGCTTTTTTTCTGAAGCCATCAGGTCCTTAAAGGAAGGTGAAGACCTGTATTTTCCATGAGAAGATTCAACATCAGTTCAGACCTGTAGAATTTACTCCAGGTCGGTCAAGGTTGTGATAGTTGTCCACATTCTCAGAACATTTCTTTTTCTGCAAAAAGCAAAGCAAAAGTACGAATCCAGCTCAAAGAATGAGCGTATGTAAATGCTCAGGGCTGCTGGTAGATTGAGGCCACGGGAGGGTGTAATTGCAGGAAAGGCTGGCCTTATGAAGGGAATCCACCACCTCAGGAACGTCCTCTCCTTGCTCATGTTTGTAAGAATTGTGCTCCCAGCTGTCTCCTAGAGCTGCGTGACCTTTGCCTTTTCCAAAAGCGTGGTCCCCCTGCAGGCTACTTCCTCTGGGGTTTCAATGCCTGGCTTATCAGGCGACTGCATGACCCCATCATCTATTTCTGGCCTAGCTAGAAATAGTGTGGATCCTGGCAGAAGGCGGAGCCCAGAGTTGGCTCATAGCATCTGCTGGGGTCGGGGGTGGTAAGGAACAGTCTCTCTAGGGACCCCCAGGGGAGGCCGAGCATCGGGTGCCAAGGCAAAGCAGCAACACCAGGTGTGCGCAGAGAGCTTGAGCCCAGGTTGGGAGTGTGGTTTCCTTCTTAGCTCCCTTTCATCTTCCTGATCGTGACAAGGAGAACATCTGTTTGATACCAACATGTCATGTTTTCTTTTTTTTCTTTCTTGATACAGTGCATTTTTAAATTGGAATGTTTGTTGAAATTATGGTAGATTCACATAAACTTGGAAGAAATAATACAGGGAAGTCTCATGTGGACATCACCCCGTTTTCCCTAATGGTTCTTCCAAAACTATAGTACAGCATCACTAGGACATGGGCATTGATAATCCAGCACCAGTCTTACTCAGATGTCCCCGGTTTTCCTTCTATTCATGTGTGTGTGTTTTAGTTAGTTCTGTACCTCCCACCATGGTCACGACACTGAATGGTACATCCCCAGGAGGGTTCTTGTTCCCCCTTTATAGCCACACCCACCTTTATTTCTAAGATTTTAACATGTCTCTTTTGGTAAGACCCGAAATCTCTTTGCTGAGGTGTAACTGCGTGCAGTAAGATGGACACGTGGCAGGTGTTCAGACGGAGTCCTTATGCACACGTGGACCTCTGTGGCTGTTGCTCAGAGCCCCATGATCCAGTCTTCTCTCAAAGTGACCACTGCTCTGACTTTTGTGTCCACCAGTGAGCCTTGCACAGGGAATTTGGCTTCACACCTCCCTTAATGGTTTATTCTCTCCCTTTATAAATTGAGAACTGGATGGCGCCCGTAGCTCAGTGGTTAGGGTGCCAGCCGCATACACCGAGGCTGGCAGGTTCGGACCAGGCCCAGGCCTGCTAAAAAACATCAACATTGACACCTGCAACAACAACAACAACAACAACAACAACAGCAAAACAACAATTGGACATTGTGGTGGGTGCCTGTAGTCCTAGCTGTTTGGGAGGCTGAGGCAAGAGAATTGCTTATGCCCAAGAGTTGGAGGTTGCTGTGAGCTGTGATGCCACAGCACTGTATGCAGAGCAACAGCTTGAGACTGTCTCAAAAAAAAAAAAGTATACACACACACATACATATATATATATTGAGAATCAAGCTGAGGCCTTTGCCTGGGGCACACACCCATTTCTAGGTAGAATTTAGCAGTATTGTTTTGTTTTCACTGACTTATTTTGCAATTTCTATTATAGGTAGTGGGTGTTACTTTTTTTTTCTTCTTCTTCTTTTTAATCTTCAGAGACAGGATCTTGCTCTTTTGCCATTCAGGCTGGAGTGCAGTGGCCTGATCATAGCTCACTGTAACCCTGAACTCCTGGGCTCAAGGGATCCTCCTGGCTTTGCCTCCTGAGTAGTTGGGATTACAGGTGCACATACCACCATGCCTGGATAGTTGCATGTGTGTTTTTTTTAAGAGACAGGGTCTTGCTATGTTGTCCAGGCTGGTCTCAAATTCCTGACCTCAGATCCGTCTGCATTGGCCTCCCAAAGTGCTGGGATTACAGGTGTGAGCCGCTGTGCCCAGCCTTGGTTTTCTTTTTGCCAGACATCAAGTCGTTCTTGAAATATATCTATTTAAGTGAAAAAGTGAGTTGATTTAAAGAAAAATATTAGATAAATAGCAGCAATATGCAGATACAGCAAACTTTATAAGGTTGATAATCAAATGACTGCGGGTCCAGAAATAGTGTCACAGCTCAAATGGCTTTAAACCACTGCCTGACCCACACCTGTCTAGTCCACAGGGGGACAAAAAATCCTCTGTATAGTCTTTGTGTAAGGAGGGTTTTCTGTGTAATTTTGATATACAGTACTGGTTCAAAGCAAAGCAAAATAAAAATGTAACAGGCTTTGTATGAGGCAGGGAGGCCATTAATGCCTTAATAATTTTTGACTTTTCTGCACCCCACCTGAACTGTTTGATACCTAATGCTTATTTTAAATTTGGCTCTTTCTAACTTCATTTTATATAGAAAAGAAACTTGATCACCCAGGTTAGAGGCACTAGGTGTCTAGTTTTCCCCAACACATATTAAAACACACCACGATTACAATGTAACAAAGGGTAAGTACTGTTTAAGATTGTCCCCCATACCCTTTGCCTGAGATTATTCTAATTTAGTTTCTAGCAGGAGAGAGAAACCACTAAGGCAATGAGTATTTAAAGCATGACTTGATGGCCTCTGTCTGGGGTGTTAGCTGACTCGGGGTCAGTTCCTCAAATGCTGCTTTTTCTCTGGAGCTGGAGAATAATCAAGGAAGGAAACACAGGTGACAGGTGACACAGTAAGGATGCTGCCTGTCCGTGGTGGGTGCCCCCTGGCGTAGAGGCAGTGTCCCTCTGAGTGGCAGGGAGCAGGGCAGGGAAGGTGGTCCCTAGGAGGTAAACTGGACCAGAGCAGATGGTTTCCCCTTCAGAGGTGGTCCCTGTTCCTCTCTGGGGGAGGGGAGTCTCCAAGCAGAGAGAAGCTCCCGTCAGTCTCCCTCAGGATCACTTAAAACTCTTGTCCACCAACTATTTCTGCACCACTATAAAGTGTTAGGATAACATAGCTAATTATTCTTAATTACCCTCTTCCTACACAAGCAGGAGGGCAGGACATTCCTGCCCTATTGGTGACACAGTCTCAATAGTTGTGTTATTTTTTAACAAAGAAGGTGAGGGCAGCCTCCCTGCCCTATCTCCAGGCTTAGCAGTATTTTTTCTTTCTTTTTTTTTTTTTTTAATATCTCAAGCTCTCAAGCCAGTTTCCATTTCGTGAAGGTAGATCTACCCGTGGGATGTATTTTTCCCATTTTACAGATGAGAAAGTAGAGGCCAAGTGAGAGTTAAGGAACCCACCCCAAGTCAGGGCAGGAAGGGCTGGACTTTAAACCTGTGTCTGCTGAGTTCTTCTCAGGCTGGGCTCTTCCTCCTCTTCCCAGGGGACCTTGGAAGCCCAACTTAGAGCTCCCCATGCTGCTGTGCTTCTGGCTTACCCTCCCAGCTTCAGGGGCGGCTGCGGCTGTGCAGGGGAAATGAACTCACACCTTTGCCCGTTTAAAGCAGGGTCCTTAGCTGAAATCGATAGCACCCCCAGGGCTTCTTACTTAAAGTGAAACCCGCAGCACGAGGAAGGTGGTGTTCAGAGGTGGGAAATGCACCCTGGCAGAGACCTCGGGGGGCTACGTGGTCTCACTGTCCCTCAGACTCCCGTTTCCTTCCTCCTCCCGCTCCTGATGCTTGTTTGCGCAGCGTCTCTGTCGGGGAGGTCTCGGCGCTGCTGTTGAAGGGGATGAGCAAAGAGCAAAGAGAAGAGAGGCAACTTGCCCCGGCCCCTGTGCACCTTGAGGAGCAGAGCCCCATGTGAACCCCACATCTTTGTACCCAGGGCTCTCTAACGGTCATCGTCCTTCTTTGCCAACTCCCACCTCCAGAAGTCAGCCCTTGCTG
This sequence comes from Perodicticus potto, assembly GCA_963574655.1. Lineage (NCBI taxonomy): Eukaryota > Metazoa > Chordata > Mammalia > Primates > Lorisidae > Perodicticus > Perodicticus potto. Next base: position 54,215 of record CAUYRH010148036.1, on the reverse strand, counting down.
GGCCCAGTGTGGACCGTCTTGCTCGGCCGTGCGTTTGCGCGTATGTGGCTGGTTTGGACGGGGCCCACCGCCTTCGCGGACTGGGAGCTCTCCTAGGGCAGACCTGCGTCTGTGCTTCCCCAGCCCTCAGCCGGGGGCTCGGTGACTCCCTGGCTGACCCAAAACTGAAAGGAGGGTGGGGGCACATGTGGGCGGGTGCTCACACCTCTGCTCTTGTCCCCCTTGGACAGGCCTTGATGTCTCATGGAGGACTTTTTGTTAGACTTGTTGCTGGATGGTGCCCCTTGAGGTCGAGTGTGGGAACTGGTGTTGAGCAGGGGGGTGTCCAGGGCTGGCAGAGCCCGAGAAGGGTGAAGAATCAGGATCAAGAGGAGGAAGGAAACAGGAGTCTGAAGGACAGGGTCACGGCCTGGCCAGCAGAGGCTGGTGGTGTAAGGCGGTGGGTGGGGGTGAAAGGAAGCAATGAGCAGTCTGCAGGCAGCAGCCCTCTGCCCCGCAAGGGGTGCATTGCAGGGTGGCAGGGTGTGAAGGAGGGAGGGTAGAGGGTGGGTGCCTGGAGCCAGGGTGCTGGCCTTCGAGGCTGACCCCAGGAGCATTAGGGAGGGGGGTGCTAGGGCCTGAGGAGGACCCGAGTCACAGCTGGGAGGGCTGGGGTCGTGTGAAGGCACACACTCCTCTCTGTGGTCGAGTTATCTCACTTCGTCAAGCAGGAAACTTGGCCACGGAGCCCCACCATGCGAGAGTGCATGGCCTGAGTTCTGCTGACCACAGCCTACTTTGAGAATCAAGCGTCCTCCTAACACGCCCTTGACAAGAGTTCCAACCAGTGCAAATAAACCCCTGTCACTGAGCCCCCAGCTGTGTCACAAGCAATGCTTGTCATCAGCAAGTTGGTGGAAACCTTTTGTGCTTTTTCTCATGCTTTCACACACACGTGCACACCTACAAATAGTGGCATTCCTCCTCCGTTGAGTCTAATACATTCCTGAAACCGTGTGGAAGAGCAATATGTTGGCATATAACAGAGTACATGCATTGTCTGGGTGCAAATGCTGGTGCATGACCAACATATTTAAACACCCCAGTTTCCTCAGTATCACTTAAAACTCGTAAGTACCTAAAAGCAGCCCTGTGATTATTTTTTTTGCATCAATACAAAACTTCTACAGCAACAAATACTTATTTGATGCTTCCTTGAATTCATCACTAGGCATGTTTGTAAAATGTTCTTAGGATACTGTACCACAGTGGTTCTGAATTATGATTTTCTTCTACCCTCCAACTACCTTGTGCCAGCAGTCTCTGGGTTATGAATGAGATAGGCTCTGTAGGTTTTTAAGTTGAATTTACGTGTAAGTTAGAACAGGTACGTTTACCTATTACCTTACTTCTGTTCATAAGTGCCAGTTATATGTAAGTTGGATGTTTGCAACTTGGGAACTGCCTGTACTTTAATAGACAAACAACAATGAAACAATCTGTTAAAAATACCAAAGATGTCATTACATTGGACCCTATTGATCAGTGGCTTTGATCTAAAAAAATAAATAAATTGGACCTTGGTTGGTAATTTGCTTTCACAGGCAAACATTAGGATTCAGGAAGGACTCAGCAGGGTGTGGGTGAGACACTCAGTTTGATGTCTGGTGATTTTCAACTTCAAGAATGCTGGGGATGCTCCTCTCCCATTGCAGACTGATACACATTTTCACTGTTTCATTGATGCCTACACGTGAACATCCTATAGCAGCTCTGTGATCTGGATGGTGCTTTTGGGTGAAAAATGTTACAGTGGCTATTCATATGGTTAGAATTTACAGTGATGGACGTCTGTATACAGTCAGTGTGTGTACATGGGCACACATACAGATATATACTCCCAGTCTGCTGTTTACCTGACATTGTGTTATTTCTTATGCCTTAACTGCGTCCGGTTTGATTCAGTTGCATTAATAATTAAAAAAATAGCTAACAAATACAGTGAAGTTCCTGATCTTTGTTAGTTAAAATTGTCAGGTGCTATTTTAATCGACAAACTTGTGTGTACAGGCGCACTATCACTTAACTCTCACAAGAGTGCTGTGTGGTAAGCACGGGTGTCACTTCTGTTGTTCACATGAGGAAATGGAGGCACAGAGGTGACGTTGCTGCCGTAAGCCACCTGCTGTAACTGGGGGTGGGGGGGTAGGATTCAGACTCAGGCTAGCTGGTTCCAGAGTCTATTCACAACATCACCAGCCTTAGGATCTGGGTGACACCTGGGTGAGTTTGCAGCCCCAGTATCAGAATCTTCTTCCTAGGCTTGGGTTGGAAAGGGGATTGGATTTACCAGGTTGAGGGCAGTGAGTGAATCTACTCACCCTCCACCCCTCTCCTCAAGGCTCTGCTCCCCGTGGGTGGTGGGATCTTCATTCTGCAAGATGCTCCTGCCTGATATGAGATCAAGTGTGGGGTACATCAGCAAAGATGCCCAACTGCCCTCTCAGACTTTGCTGATTACTAAATAGAAAACCACCATGGTCAGCGAGGGATTTCCTTCCTGCCTCCTTGGGGCTCCTGGATGATTGGATGGGGCAGCTATCTGGAGCCTCTGGCCCTCTTCTGCTGCTGGCTCCAGGGCCTGGGAAGTGGTGGTCATAGCTGTGAATTGCTTGGTGCCAGCTCTCCTGCTGTCTCCATATCACAGAAGGCCCCAGTGCCCAGCAGGGGACTTCCCACCTGTAGGTGCTGTTAACAGCCTGGGCCAATGGCCGACAGTCGCCTGGCAGCACACCATTACACTTTCAGCTCTCCACCACCTTGGCATTACAAGGGTGTGGTCGAGAGAGAACTGCTTGCTGTTGCTCGGATATACCTGGGAATCCAAAACAGATGTTCACATGAAAACTTGCTCATGAAAGTTCATAGCAGCCTGGTTCATAGGTAGAAGGTAGCCAGAAGATAGAGACAGCCCAAATGGATAAATGTGATATGTATGTCCCATGAGTATTATTCACCCATATAAAGTAATGACGTGTTGATAGATGCTACAACACAGACGAACCCCAAAAATGTTATGCTGAGAAGCCAGACGTAAGAGACCACGTATCATGGTTCCATTTATATGAAGGTTTGGAATAGTGAGTCTGTAGTGACTGGAAGTAGGTTAGTGGTGGTTTAGGGCTGACGGGGGTGAGAGAGGACAGGGAGAGGCCGCTGAAGGGTACAGAGTGTCCCCTTGTGGTGAGAAAAATGTTCTAATGTTGACTGATGACGTTGTGTGTATCTGGGAATATGCTAAAAACAAACTGTACACTTTATATGGATTGTATGGTATGTCCATTATAACTGAAAGCTGTTCTACATATGACATATATATGTGTGTGGATATGTATATATACTACATGCGCAGAGATCTGGCTCCCTCCAAGATACAGAAACAGAAGCTCCTAGGCCTTCTCACAGATTAGGCACGAAACTGGTACAGAATCATTTACGCCCCATCTTAGTTAAAGCAGGTCCCAGAGTCAGCCTGTAGTTAATGGCAGGTGATCGTATGAGGTCTGTGTATGCGAAGCCTGGCCCATTAGAGGCCAGGAGAGTGGCCCCTTCTGTGACCATCTCTCACTCTGGGTTCTGCCTTTTTTCTTTTTAAAAGCGGTTGTTTAGGGCTATCTTTTTCTTTTCCTTCTTGAATTGAACCAGGGAGCACTTGTAGCTTTGGGACTCAGGGGAAAAGACCTGAGGCAGATCAGTAAGGCAGTGGGGACCCTTCATGTTGCCTGGAATGATCACCAGGGAGCATCACTTTGGTCTGTTGTTTTGGCAGAATATTCCAGGCCAATCTGATTCTTCCAATCAGAGTTGTGTTACAAAAGTTAATTGTCTTAGTTTTAAATGTGTTAAGGAGGAGGGGAACCCTTAAACCCTACTCCAAGGGCTTTGGGTGGCAGCAATGCCCGAACAGGCCCATGGCCTTCTGTCCACTTCCAGGAGTGGCTCTGAGCTCAGATGGGGACCCGAGGCAGAACTGGCCTCCTGGGGAACTGAGGGAGCCAGGCTGTGCTCGGGGTGCAGGCACGTGACTGTGTCCTCGGATGACATGAACACCTCCTTCTAATTGGCTCATGTAATTTCCTTTTAGTGGACATCATGGAAATAAAGGAAATCCGCCCGGGGAAGAATTCCAAAGACTTTGAGCGCGCAAAAGCAGCCCGTCAGAAGGAGGACTGCTGCCTCACCATCCTGTACGGCACGCAGTTTGTCCTCAGCACGCTCAGCCTGGCAGGTGGGTGCGTGTTCCTGTGCTGTGATTTCCTTCTGAGGAAGCTCTAGTGGCGGGAGGCTCACCCTGCCTGCCCGCTAATGCCCATCTGGGGCATCACGGTTCTGAACCACAGCCCTGCCCCTTTCTGGCTGTGTGTCTTCCGACTTAACCTCTCTGAGCGTGTGCTCAGCTGTGAAGTGAGGAGGATGATAAGGCCTCGATCTCATGGGGATGCTGTAGAGGGGTACATGGGTGTCGGCCCGGCTCAGGCTGAGAGCTGAGTACATGGCGGTTAGATGGTTTTCTCGCCGAAGGGTGGATGAAAAATGCACCCTGCCTCCCTCTAGCAGACATTGCTCAGTCAACTTGACAGTTATCTGAAGGAATGGTCCTGAGATCTTATGTCATGCCCAAGCAGGCAGGTGCACAGCACGGCACACACATGTGAACACACATGCACACACAGTGGACACATACCAGTGCACACACACATGAACACAGGCACGCACATAGTATGAACGTGTGGACACGTGCACACAGTGCACAGCGAATACATGTGAACACCCACACATCATGTGTGCACGTGCGAACTCACATGCACACTGCACACACATGCGGACACGTGGCAACACGCATGTGAACTCACATGCACATGTGAACTACACGTGTGTGCATACACGCAGGCACGCACATCGGGGGGTGAGATTTCCGGCCAACCCTGTCAAGACACCAGAAAGCACAGAGTCCTCTGGGAGGCAGGGAAAGCTCAGGCTCGTTACTCGGGGGCAGGAGCTTGTAGTCAGGTCCAGTCCTAGAGTTTACCGACTCAGGAGTGTGTGTGCAGTCGTGAGTGCCACGAGAGGAAAAAATGCCATTAAAATAGACTAAAAAGAGGGAAGGCATGAAAGTCGAGCGACATCTAGTTCAGGGTCAGACAGCTCTTACTAATTTCTCGTGCATCTTGTGAGCCTGCGTTCCTCTGAGCGGGGTGGTGCCAGACGCCAGGTCTGTGAAGGTGAACAGGGCTGGGCTGCTGCCCTTCAGGAGCTCACAGTCCCCCTGGGGAGACAGACGCATGGACAGGAAATCACAGTGTAGGGCAGATACGATGCTGTGTGCTGCAGGAGTACACGGTGCCTAATTCCAGGCAAGACTTGGCAGAGAAGGTGACTTTTAGGTGGGGTTTTGAGGTGTTTGTAGGAGATGAAAGAGGAGGCAGTCCAGGGAGAGGGTGTGGCATGTGTGAGGACGTGGAGGAGGGAGACAGCAAGCTGGATGTAGAAACAGGGAGGGAAATCTGATTCCTGGGGGATGGTAGCCATGGGGTAGCAGAGCCAGACCCTCGCCAGCTCTGTCCCCACCTGCAGGCTGTGCCCTGACCCTGCTCTTGGAAGGGAGACCACAAAAGCCCAGAGCTCGATGCCTAGAGTGCCAGCGCTGGTGTCTGTCCCATTCTGGGGTCCCTCTCCTAGAGACCTGAGTTCAAAGACAGGAAGTGATGGGCAAGATCTTGAACTCACTTCTCAGCTTCTCACTTCCTGGAGCTGGGACGAGCTCTCAGCCCTGCTGAGTCTAGGTTTTCTCCTACCCCAGAGTGAGAGCAGCAGTGTTCCTGGTTCCTGGGAGACACAGAACTCCAAGGCGTGTTTGCTTTCCTAGGGTTAAACCTGCTGACACAGTACAGCGGGACTTGAATTTCCACCTTCCTTTTGCCTGATGCCAAGCTCCTAGCCACCTTGCGTTGCCCCTCCCCTCACAGGCAAGCAGTGACCTACTTCCTGCCTTTCTCTCCAGCCTTGATTGGAAACAGGGAATAGTGACAGGCTGCTGAGGATTGTAGTGCGGATTATTCCAGGCCCTGCAGCTTCTTCATTAGAATAGAGTTAGAAGCTAAAACTCTTAACACAGTGGTCCTCCACCTTCCCAATGCCGCGGCCCTTTAACACAGTTCCTGTGGGTCGCGACCCACAGACTGAGAACTGCCGCTCTAATAGAACAAAACAAAAAGCTGAAGCTCTGAGCTGGTTGGTCCTCATCTGTGGAAGGCTGAACAGTGTCCTGCCAAGATGTACATGTTCTAATCCCTGGAACCTGCGAATATGTTTCCTGATGTGGAAAAGCAGACCTCACCAGTGCGATTCAGAATCAGTGAGACAGGGAGACTAGACGGGCCCAGAGCATTCATAGTAATGAGCCAAGTAGAGGGGTGGGTGTCAGGATGGAGACGTGAGGATGGAAGCAAGAGATCAGGCAGGGATGGGAGTACAAGCCATGGAAGGGGGGGGCTCTAGAAGATGGAAGAGGCAAGGAAATGGATTTTTCCCTCCAGCTTCCAGAAGGAACACAGCTCGCCCGCCTATTTTAGCCTTCTGACCCGTGTTCACCGCATGAGCAGAGCAGCAGGGGAAACTGATAACTCACCCTGGCACATGCACTGGCGCCACGCTGGAGTCTTTCCCTCTTGATGTCTCTCTACCCCTCCCTTCTGGTTTAATTACTCTGGGGTGGGAGCTACATTTGGGGGTTTTGAAAAGCCCCCCAAGTCCTTCTCCTGAGGAGCTGGGGTTGGGAACTCCCACTCTGGAGTCTGAGCCTGGGTTTGAATTCTTCAGCTTTTTCATTCCTGGAGTCAGTGCCATCAGGGTGAGAGAATGGACTCTTGGCTTCCACTGTCTCAGTCTGCTCTGGCTACAAAACATCATAGACGGGGTGGTTTAAACAACAGAGTCCTTTATTTGCTCACAGTTCTCGGGGCCAAGAAGTCCAAGATTGAGATGCCGGTAGGGTTGAGTTCTGGTGAGAGCTCCTTTGTGACTTGCGGATTGCTGCCTTCTGTCTGTGGGCTTTCCTGGCCTTTTCTCGGTGTGCACTCAGATAGAGAGGGAGCTCTGGTCTCTCTCCCTCTTCTCTGGAAAGGCACTGATCCCCTTATGGAGACTCTACCCTCAGGACTTCATCTAAGCCTAATTCACCTTTCAAAGAGCCCAACTCCAAGTTAGGGCTTCAGTGTTTGAATTCTGAGGGGACACATCTAGTTCACAGTGGCCACCATGAACCGTGTGGCCTTGGACTCATCATGGAACCTGTCTTATACTTGGTTTCTCCATGTATTAAATGGGAAGATGATAGTACTACCCTTGTGGACTTGCTGCTTAGGATTAGAAAAACACAGGAAAAGCACTTGGATGGTGTCTAGCATATATACACAAATATAGCTACAGCTCTTAGCACAGCGTCTAGCATATAGATAGCAAGTGCTCAGAGGGTGTTATCTGTTGTTCAGTAAAGACAGTAATGGTTACCATCACTACCTCCACTCTTAACTGATTCGATTTGGCACAGAAAATAGCCCACTTGTCACCCCTGTGGCACAGAGCTTACCATGAGTGTGGCCTCCTCTTAGACAAAAAGCCTGTCTCAGAACCATGAAGGTGTACAGGGGATGCTTTCCTGATCTTCTGAAAAACCAGAAACTGGCACAGGCTTCTCCCATTTTCACGGTCTGTATGGGGCTGGGGTCTCCAGCACAGGCCTTACCAGGAATTAACACGGCGTTTCTGTTCCCCTTGCCCACTCCAGCTGACTCGAAAGAGGATGCCGTTAAGTGGCTGTCTGGCTTGAAAATCTTACACCAAGAAGCAATGAACGCGTCCACACCTACCATGATCGAGAGGTACTTGGCTTTCCCCTGTTTCTCTCTGAGCTTACTCTAGCCTTGATTCTGCTGCCTTCAGCCAACATGGGCTAAAGGAAAGAAAGATGGGATGGTGCATCTCTGGGGCTCATTGGGCATCTTGTGTGTGGTGGACGCCCAGTGGTGGTGTGGACCTTCCAGTGTTTCAGATGAGAGCCTCTGTGGGTGCTGGCTTTCAGACTTGGCCCCCTGGGGTGAGCGGAACACTGCAGTTGAGATAGAAACCTCCATCGGTGTTGCGTGTCAAGGGAAAACAGGAGGGCCTCCTCCTCAGAGGATTTAAGCTGACTGATCAATGGACAGTTTCACACAGGTCTGGAATTTTCTACCTGTCACTCCACATGGATTGACGAAGGTCTTCTCAGGACTGTCCCCTCTACGTCATGGTGTCTGGGTGGGATGGGGGGTGAGTTATTTCCCCTTCAGTCAATCAAAGCTTTTCTACTTTGCACCATTTTTCTTACCAACTTTTTGGGAATTGATGACTATCATCAGAGGGAATTGTTAATTTAAAGAAATCCAGCCTTTTCGTGTCGCAGTCTTGGCTCAGATGGGATTCTTCAACCACAAGGAGAAAACTGCTTCCCGAGCTGGGCTTCTTAGAAAGTTGGGAATCCCTCCTTCTTGTTCCTGTTTCTTTTCTGTCCATCCCACAGGACTCCAATGTGTCCTTATTTTCTAACTTTCTCTCTTATCTAAAATCTCTTTCCAGTTGGCTGAGAAAGCAGATTTATTCTGTGGATCAAACCAGAAGAAACAGGTAAGATGTGTTTATGTTTCTGCAGTTGTCTTCTGATCATTTTAGACTCCTGAGTTTTGTTTTTGAAATGGTTCAAAGTGGTGCAGCATGTTCTGTGATGGGCAATGTCCTCACGAGGTCATATGTGTTCTACAAATGCTGTGTTGGTGCCGGACGTCGATGGTGACAAAATAACTTCTGTCTGGGCAGTGGAGCCATCATTCATTGGAAAATTCGAGTCCACCTACAGAAATGATGCCTCTACCACAGGGCATTCTGACCTTGTGACCAATATTTGAGCACCTTCTATGTCGGGGAATATAGCAAGATACGTGATCCCCATGGCACCTGCCCGTGCTGATAGGAGGAGAGAAAATGACCCTTAAGAAATAGACCAGATTGAAAAGCTGTGATTCTAAGGGCTGGGCAGAGAGGAGTGAGGTAATATACTAACAGGTGTTCAGTTTATTTGACTTGTTTGCTTTATGGATACCTTGAGGAACAGTCCCTATCAGTGCCCACTAAGCTCTATGCCATACAGTTTTTTTTTTTAAAAAAAAACAAATGTGCTTCAGATTTTTCTCAGATGAATGCAATATAACTCCAGAAATTATTTCCTTATTGACAGCATAGAGTTGTTCCCAATCCTTTATGATTACTGTGAATAATGCTGCTCTGAAAACCTTTGGGTCTATCTTTGTAGACCATGTGAGGTGGGCCTGAGTAGGGTGTGTGCTCAGCAGTGGAACACCCCAGGAAAGCATTTGCCCATCTAATCCTTTGACAGCTGGAAGCCGTAGGAGTTCATGTTTCTTCTGGTGGTGCAGGAGAGCATTCATTTCCAGTGAGTCACTGCATCCTCAGACTTTGACTTTTGTTAATCCATGGATGAAAGTCAACAGGGTGTTTTTACTTAAATTTGCATTCCTTTATGGGTGAGTTTGAATATCCTTTTATTCCTTCTCTTCTTTTGAGGTTAGATCCAGTTCTTTTTTTCTTTCTTTCTTTTTTTTTTTTTGAAGTCACCCTTGGTAGAGTGAGGTGGCGTCACAGCTCATAGCAACCTCAAACTCTTGGGCTTAAGTGATTCTCTTGACTCAGCCTCCCAGGTAGCTGGGACTACAGGCACCTGCCACAATGCCTGGCTATTTTTGTTGTTGTTGTTGTCATTGTTGTTTTAGCTGGCCTGGGCTGGGTTTGAACCCACCAGCCTTGGTATATGTGGCTGGCACCGTAACCACTGTGCTATGGGAGCCAAGCCTAGTTTTTTTGGGTTTTTTTTTTTTTTTTGAGACAGAATCTCACTCTGTCACCCTGGGTAGAGTGCCATGGCATCATGGCTCATGGTAACCTCAAACACTTGGACTCAAGTGATCATCTTGTCTTAGCCTCCAGAGTAGCTGGGACTGTAGGTGCCCACTACAACAGCTGTTTTATTTTATTTTACTTGTACTTTTGACACAGAGTCTCATTTTGTCACACTTGGTAGGGTGCTATGGCGTCACAGCTCACAGCGATCTCACACTCTTGGGCTCAAGTGATTCTCTTGCCTCTGCCTCCCAAGTAGCTGGGACTACAGGTGCCTGCCCCAAAGCTGGGCTATTTTTGTTGTTGTTGTTTTGCAGGCCCAGACCGGGATTGAACCTACAAGCCCCAGAGCATGTGGCTGGCACCCTAACCACTGAGCTATGGGTGCTGCCCACCCAGTTATTTTTAGAGATGGGGTCTCTTCCTTCTTGTTCTGGGTGGTCTTGAACTCCTAAGCTCAGGCAATCCACCTGCCTCAACCTCCCGGACTGCTAGCATTACAGGTGTGAACCACTGCATCTGGCCTTAATCCAGTTCTTATTAATGATCTGAGAACTACCAGGTACAGAGCACCTGAGCGCTGAGTGTGCCAGGCTAGGAAGTGATTATCTCACGTTAGCCTCACCTTCGATTTTATTGTTTTGTGAATATTTTTTCTTTCATTCATTCTTGATTTAGCTGTGTCAGTATCACATGTGAGGCCAAAACTAATCTCTACCCATGCTCCCGTTTTGCTCCTGAGAGTCTCTTCATCTTTACGGTGGCTTTGTGCCTGCCATGTCCCCCGTCACCTGTTGGCTTCAGAGTTCCCCATGTTTCCCTGGTGGCTTCTCCTTGTGCTTAGCGGGAGGATTTGGAACTATTGACCAGGAAGTGGTTAAAAGCCAAGAGGTCACTCCATGTTTTCTGTCCTCCTGGCCTTCCTCTCCCTCCTCTTCCTTTCACCCAGCTGTTCCCTGTCTGGTGTCACCGAGGGGTATCGGATGAGGTTCCGTGCACACTGGCCTCTTTCAGTCTCAGCAGTGGCGCCTGCTCTGAGCGTTTTCCTTCTGTGTGGCTTTTGGTGATTCACAGTTGAGACTGGCAGAGGGAGAGGAGAGAGGGAGCTGCCCTGGGCGCCTCTGCACATGCTCATCGGTCTGGTGTGAAGTCTTCTGCTTCATCTATGTGGTCGCGGTGCAGGGGTTCCTGCAAGTTATGTGCAGAGAGACCCATCTTTCCGGGGGCCTGGGCCAGGACCTTCTGTGGAGAGGAAGTCCTGTTTCTTGACCGAGTTCCTTGTGTGCTCGCCGGCTCTCTCCCAGCCATCAGGCAGGGCCGCTCTGTCAACACGTGGAAAATCCCACCTTTCCCGTGCTTCTGCGAGGCTTGGAGGGAGTTTTTCCAAAGGAACTTTGACCAAGGTGCCAACGCAAAGAGCAAGTAGTTTATGTTGTGCCAGCCCTTCCCTTTCCTGTCGCCCACGGCTGGTCTCATTTCCCGAAGGCAGACAAAGTAGCAACTGAAGCAAAGGAAAGAGACGCAGGCCAGCAGGAGGCTTGAAGAGGGCCCGGCCCTGGAATCGTAGGTGTTTGGCTTGGCCCAAGCACCCCGTTTCATTTTTCAACTTTTCTAGGAGCAAAAGGGTAGCAGCTGACACTTGTTGAGAACTTGCTCTGCAGCCAGAGTTGCAGGCTGGAGCTGTCTAGAGCAGCGGTTCTCAACCTAGGGGTCGCGACCCCTTTGTAACAGTGAAAATACATCCTGCATATCAGATATTTACATTACGATTCATAACAGTAGCACTAGTACAGTTATGACGTAGCAATGAAAATAATTTTAGAAGTAGGGGTCACCACAACATGAGGAACTGTATTAAAGGGTTTGTGGCATTAGGAAGGTTGAGAACCACTGTTCTAGAGAGCAGTTTCAAACTTGAGCTTGTGTGAGAATCCCCTGGAGGGCTTGTTCAAATGAAGGTTGGGGGCTCCACCTCCATAGTTCCTGGGGTGCCGCTCAAGAATGTTGCATTTTAATGACTCCCCAGGTAAGATAGGTGCTGTTGGCCTGGGAACTGCTATGCAGAGAAGTTGGACTCCAGGGCTGAGCTGTCCAGCATGGGAGCCACTTACCATGCATGACCACTTAAACGGAATTGATTAATATAAAATAAAAAATGAGTTTCATCAGTCACACTCAACAATGTCTCAAATGCTCAGTGGCCACACATGGCACAGGTGTAGAACATTTCCATTATCCTAGAAAGTTCTAGTGGATACTGCTGAGGTTTGATTCTCAGCCCTGACACTTACTGATTATGAGAATTGGGATAAATGATTTAATTTCTCTGGGTCCCTGTTTCTTTGTGTGTAGAGGGGATAGAATCATAGTCCTGACCTCCCAGGGCTGGTGTAAGTGAGGGTTCAGTGAGTTCATATGTGGAAAATGCATAGACAGTGCCTGGCTTGTGCTGAACACTCAGCAAAGGGTCCTCACTGTCACTATTGTTGTCAAGTTGCCTGGGTGCTGAAGGAGTTCCTCCAGGGTCAGGGTGGCATGTAAGTTTCATGGGGCTGCCAACTTTGATCCTTGGGTTTTGGCTGCCTGGGGTGCAGTGTTGAAGGGCCCTGATTGCTTAGTGCCTTGTGTCCTGGGAGACAGAAGGGCTCTTGGTCGGGAGTAGTTTTGCCTCCCTTCCCCAAGGGATTGCTCTGGTTCCCCACCCTTTGTCCTAGGGGGAACCCCCAGGAAACATGACCTGAAATGGAGGTTTGTGTGTAGGAGGCTTACTGGGGAGCTAGTGTTCCCAACACCTACGGGGAGTAGGGGTCATAGCCATGGCCTCAGACTCTTTGCCCAGTTGCAGCCAGAGCTACCGAGGGGACTCTGACCTCTCCCCTGCTCTCAGGCTGAGTCTGCTGTGCGGCCAGCTTAGTCCAGCTCCCTCCTGCCTCTTTGGACACTGCAGTCCCTGCTCACTACTCCGGCTTTGCCCCATGTCTTCTCCTGCTGGCTTCCCTGCCTGCCCACCAAGGGCACCTGCTGCTCTTAATGCCTTTCCATGGAAGCCACTGCTGCCACCCCTGTAGGAAGCAGGGTTGAGGTGTGTCCCGCTGGTGAGGGTCTCTGAGGTTAGAGAGGCTGCAGGAACCAGGGTGAGAAGGTTGGAGGAGGGGACATGGGGATGGCCTGGAGTAGTGCTGCACTGCTCCAGGGGCAGCTGCTGGATGGTGACATGCTCCCTTCTAAACATGGTGGCAGAGGCCGAGTGGACGGTGTCAGGAAACAGAGCCGTTTTCTGCCCACAGCCTGCCGCCTTCTAGCTCTGCTGCATCCTCAGCTCTCCAGCCAGAAGCGTCTCGATCCTGCACCCTTGGCCCACCCCAAATCCCACACATGGGTCTCACGGTGTGTGCTGCTGCCTGGAAGCAGCCCAGCCTTCCCCATTTCCCTGACCATCCTGTAGCCTGTTTTCTTCCCAGTAACATGAACACACGTGCGTCTTTGGGAAAATATTATGAAAGATTCCTTATGTAGATTCTGGGGGTTCCTTGTCAGGGCTGTGGTCGTTGCAGGCAGACCGGGTTGGAGGCTGAGTCTGGCGGGGATGAGGTATGAGACCTCCCGAGCCTCGGTTTCCTCCTCCTGAGATGACAATGGTGCCAACTGTGTAAAGTTGCTTAAGCATTAAATGAGTTAATGTGTATGTGGGAAGCACCCCAACAACTCCTGCGAAATAAGCGGTTTGAGTCCCAGCTGCTGTTACTGTTGTTACTGCTGTCCTTATCTCTTTTCCTGGGTTCTCTCCCTTCCTTTCCTTTTCAACTGCACCTGACCCCCTGTGCTGCAGTGAAGCGCACTCAGCAAGATTTCCACGGCCGCCATTCTGGTCCCGTGACTGTATGCTTTGGAACTGGATTCTGATCCAGCTCTGACCTTGAGCAGCTCACCCTGACCCCTGCCCTTGACACCCTGCCCTTGCCTGTTCTGTACGTGGTGGCGGGGTGGGAGTGAGCAGTCAATCGTGTGTACTTGGAAGGGGGCAGAATGTGGTGAGGGTTAGTTAATTTTACCACCTGGAGGACACCAGGGCAGCCTGGCTCGTGAGAGGCCCAAATCGGGTCTGTTCCTTCCTGCTTCCCCTCTCTAGCCTCGGGTGACCTTGCCTTTCTTAGAAGCCCTTTGGTGTTTGTTAAAAAAATACTTTATTAAAAAGCAAACCCCCCTTTATTTTCTCCTTGTTTATTTTGGGGGGATGGGGTGCCAGAGCCCCTCACTTATTCCACACCCCTCTCGTGCCTTCCCTGTGCCCGGCCACAGCCAAGTTCAACAGAGTCATCTTCTCCTCTGATTCTGTGGAGTCTGTCCCCTTGGCTGTGTTTTCACAGGATTGTCGGCAGAGACAGTGGGAACCTCCATTGTACGGTTACGTGTATCATGAATTAGACGGCCAGGCGTTTGGCTGTGTAAGGAAGTCTCAGCATGACGCTGACTCTGGCTGTTTACCCGCACTTTGACGAATTTCTTTACTTTTTATTTATTTTTTTCTGAGACAGAGTCCCACTCTGTCACCCTGCATAGAGTGCTGTGGCATCATATCTCACAGCAACCTTAAATTCTCTTGGGCCTGAGCAATCCTGCCTCAGTCTCCTGAGTACCTGCTGCGACACCTGGCTAGTTTTTCTATGTTTAGTAAAGACAGGGTCTTGCTGTTGTTCAGGCTGATTGCGAATGAATTTCTTCACTTTGATGCTCAGAGCTCTGGGCGGAAATCACCTTGTGTCACTCTCTGCCGTGGCCCTATGTGATCCCTGTGGCATTTTGTACCCAGAGTTATCTGGTCATCTGATACTGCTCTGGGGAATCGCCTGTGTGACCTGCCTGCATGGCTGTCTCTGAAGGGGGTGGGGACCGGCCTCCTTGCTTCTTGGAGTGTCACCTCCAACCCAGGGCATCTTGTTCATCCTTAGTGCTCAGTGGACAGCCTTTGGCCAGGCTCTGCCACGGTTGGGGGGGAGGGATGCCTGGGGCCGGAAGGGGATGGGGGTGGCTAAACCCTCCTCCGTGGAGGACCCTTGAGGGTGACAGAGCTGGGCTTTCCCTTTTTTTGCAGCATCAGCCTCCGAGAGTTGAAGACCATCTTGCCCCTGGTCAACTTCAAAGTGAGCAGCGCCAAGTCCCTCAAAGATAGGTTCGTGGTAAGTCTGGCAGCTCAGCCCGGGAATTGTGCGCACTCAGGGCTACTTAGCGCCTCCTGCAGGAGCTGCCTGTGCCTTTGACCTCCGTGGAATGGTACCCGAGGGGGTATTCTGTCCCTAGAGTGCTGCTTAGCCCAGACAGAGGGCTCACGTATGTGTCTGAGGACCATGTCTTCAGTCCTCGGAGAGGATGTTATCAACAAGGACTGCGTTTGCTGTGCTGACTCGGCACCCCTAAACTTGCATCTGTTCCCACCAGTCCAGCATTCCCTGTTGCCCTGACCGTCTCCCCACCCATTTTCTCCCTATTACATGAGCACATGTGTATCTTTTGGAAACTAATGTGAAAGATTCCGTGTGTGGGTTGCCAGGAGCATGTGAGCTGTATGTGAGCCCTGGTGGCAGGTCGTGAGAGTTGCTTCTCTTCTCCAGCCTTCTGTCTTGGCTGTCATGTAATTCATGTTCTCATGTGACCAAGATATTGGTGGAGCTGAGCAGTAGAGCCCCGTGAGAGACGGGATGCAGTGGAGAGGTGGCGCTTTGTGGGGTGACGATGGGCACTCCTCTCTGCCCACAGTGTGACGCTGACTCTCCCTAGCGAGTGTACAATGCTCTGTCCCCAGGGGCCCAGTGGGAAGACTCACATGGCCACGTCCACGTCAGCCATCACAGGATTCCTCTGCTGAGAAAGCTCATTCATTTTTTGTACTGATGAGCTCTGAGAAGACTTAACTTATTGCTTATTAAGCATCCTTTGACCTGCCCCCAACATTCCACATTTGTCCAAAAATGGAAAAAAAAAATGGAAGGAGGAGGGATTTCAGAAGAGAAAAAAGACGGCAGAAGCATTTGTCATTGTTATACTATATAACTGAATTTTTTTTCCTGTCGAGTATTTAGTGAGCCGAATGTTGTGTAGACATTACCTGGTTTGTTTCGGGAACGCCATGGGAGTGTAGTGGTGGCTCTTCCGTATCCTTGGTAAAGAAACTGAGGGTCCAGAAAGGTCAGAGAAATTGCCCGAAGTCATAAGGCAGTTGATTGACGCAGAGCTCTGACTTCAGAGCCTCGGTAGATTTTTTTTTTATGCTTTAAAAAGTGACGTATATGTCTATGACCTGTAAATATGATGGATTTGGAAGTTCAAAGGGAGTGTCTTCTGCCTAAAAGATGAGGAGTGATGCATATTGGGTTGTGGAAACCTGGCTAAAATTCTTCCCTTTGGGGGCTCGAGAGGGTTGTACTTGGCAGGGGTCCCTATGAGTATTTTCTCTCAAGCAGGTGAATTAGGAAACTTGTGGCTGGTTTTGATTCAGAGGAATGTATGTTTGCTTTTAGCCAGTGTTGTGGGAAAGCCATTTGATTTTTGTGTATGGGATGGAGGCATTCTGACAGTGGACTTCAAACATCATAGGGTCACTTTTTGCATTTTATATATTTACAGGAAATAGGTGCGCACAAAGACGAGCTCAGCTTCGAACAGTTCCATCTCTTCTATAAAAACCTTATGTTTGAACAGCAAAAATTGGTAAGCTGATTCTTGAGCAGATGATCACATGATGTTTTTACTTTCTACATATATGTCAAGGTCTGGCATGTTCCTGCGAAGCCCATGAGAACTGCTAAATCTCCCTTTTGGTCAACGAGGTATAAATGGGGGTGACAGCAACATTGCATTTTCACCTATCAGATTGCCAGGAGTCTTTAACTGTGGCAACGGGAGAAGGGTAGTGAGTGGTGTTTGCAAATGTCCCCTGGTGAACTGTGATTGGAATTTGGTCCCAGTCACTAACGTAAAAAAGTTGCAGCTAACTCTACTGGTTAGCTCATTCTGAAAGGAAATTTAGCAAATTATTAATCATATCCCTCTCTGGGTTGAGGGATTATGTACATGTTTCTTCCTTTTATATTTTTATTCATTTTTTTTAAGGAAATATTTTTGATTAAAGTAATAGACTATTTTAAAATTAAAGTGCCCATGCATTTTGACCTGATAGTGGTGTTTTGGTGACTCAAAAGTGTATTAATTAGAGCATTTATGGTGGCATTGCTTGTGCTGGCAAAATACTTTGGACCCATTGAAATCCCCCCAAGCAGGGGCATAGCTGGGTAAATTGCAGTGTGTCCATGATACCCGGTGTCCTGCAGCCGAGAAGCGTCAGTTCAGTTTCTCTTGACCCGGGAGGATGTTTGTGATATATCGTGAGGAAAGCCAGGGGCAGATTCGCACAAGGAGCTAGGTCTGATTTTTTGCTGAAAAGCTTAGCATATAAAAATAAATAAAAAAAAAATAGAAAAAGCTTAAAGCACAACAATCCTCTTCTATATGTTTGTGTGTAGTTTTATAAGCAAGGAAAACGTGGAAGAACACACATCTCCCGTCAGTGTCGATTCTGTGTGTGTGCGGGAGAGGGTCCGGAAGATGGACGGGAGAGAGACTTTTTCCTTTCACTTTTCTCTCTGCACACCTCAGTTTCTTCTGACCTATTGTAGGCAGTATTGGTATTACTTTTGCAATTTAGGCAATTCCTGTACGGCATAAAGCTTACCACGCAGGGCCGTTCTGTGCGATGCCTGAGCACAGCACGGGGTGTGTGGCGTGCACTCAGCAAAGAGGAGCTGCTGCTGTTACTCTCAGAAAGGGGGCTGCAAGGTGTTCCCAGGGAGAGCGGTGGGGGAGCAGGGGGACGTGGAGTCAGGTGGATCCGTTGTCTCCAAACAGCTGTGGAATTCTGCACAACCCCCTGACTGCTCCAGATGCAGTCTGCTCATCCGTTCCACTGGAGGGGATAAAACCGGCCTCACCAGGCACCAGGGAAGAGTGAAGGAGAGATTAGGAGTTGAGACTACAGGCATTTTTTAGTGATGAGTGTGAGTGGGACTAGAAGGCAGTTATTAATTGCCTTCTGCATGCAGGGCTGCAGGCTGGTCACAAGGTGAAGCTACCCAATGGGTGACCTCTGACCATGGGACTTTGGGTATGCCCAAGGCAGAGAAGTGGGAGGAACATTTTCTATCTGCCTAGATTGGGGAAAAACACATTTTATGGAGTAAAACATTCAATTGCAATGTGTTCACTTTTTCCGCGTTTATTTTATTAGAAAAAATTTTTTTTGAGACAGAGTCTCACTCTGTTGCCTTGGGTAGAGTGCCATGACCTCATTGACGCTCACAGCAACTTGAATCTCTTGGGTTCACGGGATCCTTTGGCCTCAGCCTCCTGAGTAGCTGGGACTACAGGCGCCTACCACAATGCCAGGCTAGTTTTTTAATTTTTATTAGAGATGGGGTCTCTCTCTTGTTTTTTTTTTTTTTTGAGACAGAGCCTCAAACTCTCAACCTAGGTAGAGTGCTATGGCATCACAGCTCACAGCAACCTCCAACTCTTGGGCTCCAATGATTCTTTTGCCTTAGCCTCCCAAGTAGCTGGGACTACAGGCGCCTGCCACAATGGCTGGCTATTTTTTGGTTGTAGTTGTCATTGATGTTTGGCAGGCCCGGGCTGGATTTGAACCCACCAGCTCTGGTGTATGTGGCTGGCGCCTTAGCTGCTTGAGCTACAGGCACCGAGCCAGGGGTCTCTCTCTTGTTCAGGCTTGTCTTGAACTCCTGAGCTCAAGGGATCCTCCTGTGTCAGCCTTCCAGAGTGCTAGAATTATAGGCATGAGCCACCGTGGCTGGCAACGTTTTCACATTTATGATCCTTGGTTTGTGAAACAGAGTAGAAAGGTTTTGGGTGTGGGAGTTTGGAAGGACTGGATTCCAGCTCCCCCCTTGACATTTCACTGACCAAGGGATGTTGGGGGAAGCCACCTCCTTCCTCTCACTCAGCCTTCCTTATAAAATGAGGTGTTAGATCAGATCAATGGTTATGAAGCTTTTAAAACTGTATTGTTTGTCCCTTTAATATGAAACCTTAACAAAAACCTGTGCTTCCTAAAACCTGATTAAAATACTTTTTAGGTTAAAAATATGTAACTTTTATTCTTAGTCGGCCCTTGAGATTAGTGAAACTGTTTTGGTGACACTGCACGTGTAAAATTTAGAGTAGGGACGGTTGCTGTCTTATGCAATTGACCAGGACTGAGAAAAGCTTGATTTGTTCAAGATAAGTAGTTGCAAATAACAGTTTTTTGTGATAATTTGCTGAGAAATTTTAGGATGCTATTCTGTCTGACCGAGGGCAGGCATGGGTACTGTATGTAGCTAAGGTGACTCTCTCAACCGTATTGAGAGTGGGCAGAATTTCTTAACTGTGCCCAGCCCACACGTCTAGGCACTTTCTCTTCTAGGAGTCCATCCTGCAGAGACCCTGGTGCTGGTGGGCAAAGACACACACACACAGGCATTTAAAAAAATAGTACTGAATATAATAGAAAAATCAAATGGCGTACAGATTAGGGAATACAGTGCAGTTTTTCAAAGTGGTGAGGCAAGGGCATTTGAGGTTAAGGAGTAAGATAAAGCTTCCAACAATGCAAAAAATTGAGAAATGTACCATGTAATACACATATGACACAATAATGAGGTATAACTAAATAAAGACTCGTGAAACAAATTCTAGAAAGAAACCTACCAAATTATTGAGAGCGACTGCTTCTCGAGAACAGGACTAGGGAAGGAGTGAGGAAGACTTCTGTCTTTTGCTTCTGAAGTTTCTGTAATATTTGACTATTTATACAGATTAATAACTTTTTAACAACAAAAATCTCTTCATTAAGTGACTTGTCTGATGTTCTCATTTCGTGTTTTTCCTTCTGTTTTCCATTTCAGATTCTTGATGAATTCAAAAAGGATTCCTCCGTTTTCATCCTGGGGTGAGCCGCCTCTGTGTGCTGTTGTTCAGGGCGACCACGCTGGACATGGGAGCCCTCATGTCCAGATGGCCTCCATGACGGGCGTCTCTGTGCAGTCTCTGATGCCCCCCGTGTTGGGAGTTTGGCCATCCCACACCTGCTGTAGCAATGGACAGCAGCAGTGGGATTTGTGGGGTGTTGGGGGAGGCCCAGAAGCTTCCATAGAGAAGTCCGTATTCCTCAGGGTTTTCTTTTCCAGACTGTGCCTCATGGATTGGACAGGTTGATACATTTTACAAAAATTAAAGTAATATTAATGGTCAAGTGAGTCTAGGGAGTTACTGATTACACAGGTTTAACTGAAGGAAAATGAGTCGAAGTGTTTACAATGCTTCCCATGATGTTTGGCACACCTGTGGGCTCCTAAGTATTAATATGATCACTAAAAAGTCAGTGCTGCAGGACTTGTCAGGACTTTTCTTATACTTCATGTTTCCCCAAGTAGGGGGTTTATGAGGTGTTCTGTGTTTCCCAAGCCTATCGGAGAGATGCTAGTCTCAGTGCTAGTGGCATTGGAACTGGCGCTTGGACCCAGCCCTCATTGGCATTTTCCAAACTAGAAATTCCAAGACTCCAAAGCACATACAGAATACATCTAATTTTTACATAGTATTTTAATGAAAAGCCTAGTATTCAATCATGAGGCTGGCAGGGAAGAAGTTGGAAGTATACTAATCATTAAGGATGACAGACTTCAGAGCCCTGAGTGTTTATTGAAGGGCAAAATCCTGGGTATGTTTTGTCTTCTATAATATTTTTGGAAGATCCCTTTTCCCCGCTCATCTTCGAGCACTCAAGAAAATAAGCCCATTTCCTGGAAAGCTCTGTTCTGCTGAAGTCACTTCCCGTGGAACAGGGGTGGCTCATGCCAGCCCAGTGGGGTCCTGGTTCTTGGGTGGCTACAAACCTCCTCTCTGAGGCTGTCTGCCAGGCAGAGCCCTGACTTTATTCCAGTGAAGTTTCCCTCCTTTCCTGTGGAAACTTCTCCTGGTGACAGGTCTCTGCTTCCTCCATGGTGGCTGGTGGTGCCTGCGTGCTCCAGCTAGCTTCCTCCATCTGTGTAGGGGGGCGCTTCACCTGGTTCCCCACTCCTGCCTCAGAGCCTGCGATGTCCCAGTAGACTCTGGAGGTGGCCACTTCTGCTTTCCCAGAGTTGCTCCCCAGATCCTGCTGCACAGCTGGCCCTGCCCGAGCACAGGCTGTGTGCCCTTGTGCCCTCCCGTCCCACTTGCTCCCACTTTTATTGATAAAACTCCCTCTCTCCCCCATGCTCTGCCTTCCCTCCCCCCAGCCCTGCATTTCCTCCCCTCTGCCCTGCCTTCCCACCCTCTTATTTCTTTTCTTTTAGGCCTTTGCATATCTGGTTCCCTTTGCCTGACTCTTTCTCCCTCCTCCTGTCCACCCCTCCTCATCCTCTGGAAGTCATTCAGATGCTCCTTCCCCCAAAGAGCCTCTCTGATGCTCTGGGTCTGGGTTGGGGCCCTCCCGGCTGTGGCTCAGTGCCCCTGCCCTGCTTGTTGCACTGCATCTCGACTGCTCCCCAGATACTCCGCACAGGGTGCTCTGCTACCAGATTCCAGGGCCACCCTCCGGGGTCTTGGTGCATCTTTGTAGGTCAGAGAGGTTGTCTCATTCACCCATATCTTGGCACCTGGCAAGGCAGAGGGACTCAGTGGGGACCTCTGGGCGACGTCACCTCTTGACTCCTCTGTTGAAAGTGTGTGTCTCTAACCGCCCCCCACCCACTTTCTCTGAGGACAGGAACACAGACCGGCCGGATGCCTCTGCTGTCTACCTGCATGACTTCCAGAGGTTTCTCCTACACGAACAGCAGGTGAGAGAGCAGGAAGGCCTGGGGGCGGCTGGGGGAGCTGGCGGGATGCTGCCTGGGACAGTTCTCACCTCCTGGCTACCTGTGTTCACCTGTTGGCCTGTTTCCGTGGAACGATTGTTGCCCAGTGCCACTTAAACTCAGCAGCAGGAGCAGCCTCATATTGGCCTCTTTCCAAGGTCACATTGAGGCAGCAGAAGAATGGGAATATTCTGGGACAGGGCAGGGAGGTGAGGGCCTGAGGATGGGGTTGCTGCCACCTGGCTGGCTTCAGCTCCTCCAGATCATCTCAGGTGTGACCTCCTAGGAAGCCGTCCCAGAGTGATGGGAGGATGTGACCAGACTGAGCCCGTAGGTCACCTGGGGGGTAAAACAGCTCAGGTTTCCATAAACAAGTGACACATAGGGAGTCTCCCTGGATGGTGTTTAAACACGGGCTCTGACTCAGCTGCAGAGTCAGAGGAGTTTTGTCCATCAGAGGCCACTGAGCAGTATCTGGAGACTTATGATTTTGGGGTTGTGAGGCTGGAGGATGCTACTGGCCTCTGGTGGTTGAGGTCAGGGATACAGCTACCATCCTGTAACACACAGGGCAGCCCCCGCCCCATCCCCAACCCATGTGCCTATAGAGTAAGTGTGAGGTTGACCTGAAGTCCTCTCCTGGCTGCACAGCCTTGGACAGGTGGCTTCACCTTTCTGTGGCCTAGTCCCCCCCTCCTTTAAATGGGGGAGGAGAGCCCCTTACCTCTCAGAATCATGGGATGCAGAGATGATTGTGTAGATCTTTGTGTGTGTGTGTATGAGTCCTGATATCTGTGAATATTTACATATTTAGAACTTTTATATCATTTGAGTCTTTTTTTATTTTTATTTTTTTAGAGACAGAATCTCACTTTGTCACCCTTGGTAGAGTGCCGTGGCATCACAGCTCACAGCAACCTCCAGCTCCTGGGCTTAGGCAATTCTCTTGCCTCAGCCTCCCGAGTAGCTGGGACCACAGGCACCCACCACAACGCCTGGCTATCACTTGAGTCTAATTTACTTTTTTCACTTATTTTTTAAAAGACTATATTTTAGAGAAGTTTTAGATTTGTGGCAAAATTAAGTTTGTTTACTTTTTAAAAAATTTTTTGTTGCAGAATATTTCAAACATGTGCAAAAAGTAGACTGGTTGTGAACTGCCGTGCACCCATCGCTCAGCTTAAACATTATGAACATTTTGGTAACTTTAGTTCACCTGCTGGTGTCTTCTTACACACACTTCTTACCCTCCCATTTCTTTGCTGGGGAATTTTAAAGCCAAGCCCAGAGACTTCGTATCATTCTGTTTGTAAATACTTCCACATGTCTCTCTGACAGATGAGGACTTACGTAAAAAAGAAAAAAATCAAAAACAAAACCACCCCCAACAAAATCACAGTTGTGATCCTCCTATTACACCTTATACAATTAAGTGGAATTTATTAATGTGATTCAATGCCCAGCCTATCTTCAGATTGTATTGATTGTAGAGAAACTAATGACTAGAAGAGGGAGATTTTACAGGGCCCAGGCAGTGGTGGTAGCTGACCTGGTACACTGATAAATGGTGAGGAAGGACGTTGATGTGCTATTACAGGCATTGAGACATCCCAGCTCAGTTGAATGAAAGTGACCAAAAAAAGGCTTATTTGCCCAGCCTGAGACTGGGCAAGGGGAAGGTAAAATGAAGGCGATACATGACAGTTACATAATAGGTACCGTGCTGGCAGCAGCGTGAAGTAGAGAGAGATGCGTGTGCTTTTTTGTGTGTGTGTCGTGATTCTCCTTGCACTGCATTATTCAGTTTTGTAGGCAGTGAATAAAGTTAAATTGGTTGAATTCTTGGGGACAAGTAGCCTTACCTCCCAGAATTCACCACCTGGCAGGCTGACTTGGGAGGATAGATTTAGCCCCACCTAGTGGTGATGGAGTTTATTACAGGGAGAATCACTCCCCTCCCCCACCCTCTCAAGCTGGCCCCTTTGCTGAGCAGCCCTTGGAGGTCAGGGATGTGGGACCAGGAGAGAGGTGCAGAAGCTCTCTCTGCATCTGGACAGTTAGGACTCACGCAGGCCGTGAGCACCTCTGTGACATTTGCTTTGGGGTAGCAGGTGCTCATAGGGAATAATCACCGTAGTACTTGGTGTGCAAATTGCTATAACTTTTCTACACAGCACATTACCTATATGCAATTAAAAGAAAACTTTAAAAAAATGGTTTATACCTTAATTAAATAATTGACCTCCTAGGCACTTATCTTAAGGAAGTAATGATAGCATTTTTAATAGGAATGAAAACTTGGAATTAATCTAAATTCCCATTACAGGATTGATTAAATACGACACCTCAGCCCTGGGATGGATGTATGAGGGAATCTGAAAGGGGTTAAACGTAAGCCCCTAGAACTGGATGTGCCGGGGTTCAGTCTGAGGCTCAGGATTGGGTCCAAGTAGATGTCTTTTTTTAATCCCTAGAATACTGGCATTTTAATCTCCATCAAGCAGGAGATTTCTTCACGGACAGTCCAGTTTCAGGTTGTGTTAGCTGAGTTCCCATGGCTTTGAATAAATGCAAAAGCTCTGTAGAGGGAAGGAAAGCGGAAGCTTCTAGCTTTTTGTGGGGGTATCATCTGGGCCAGGCAGGCTGTCTTCATTGAATATCCTACAGTTTGGGTCTTCTGTTGTAGTTTTCAAACATGTTTTCTGCCTCTGTATTCAAATAAACTTGGTGTCCTCCAGCCACCTGGCTGTTTTCTTTCGCGGGTCCAGGAGATTTACAAGAGTTAGCGGCTCACTCATTTTTGTCTCCCAGCTGTGTGCCGGTGAGGTCACTTCTTTCCCACTTTTGTGTCTGCTCTGAGGCTTTTCATTCTTTCATACATGTTCACCTGACCTTGCCCATTCAACCACACATCCATCTAGGAGCACATTTGCTTGTATTCTTCATGAAGATGGAGGTTTTAGAGCATTAGAAACCCAGATACCATTAGTCAATGTGGAATGTATGTTTCATCCCCTTTGCCTGTGAACGTCTGGGACTTCAGGGCACAGAGAAGAAACTAATAAAGTTACTTTATTTTACGGTTTCCTTTTTCTTAAAGGATTCTGAAATTTCTAGGACTGTGAAGAAGCTGTTTTGAACCGGTGGCAAATATTTCAGACACAGTCAGTGTCTGGGAAGCATAGCTTGGCTGTCCCCTTGAAGAGCGGGCATCAGATTAGATTCCATGTCAGTTTTCCAAAGTTTATTTTTTGGGATCTCTGACTCTGCAGCTTATGAGCTGTGTGATTGTTGGGACATTCCTGAGCCTCTGTGTCCTTGTCCCTAAAACAATGACAATATATAACTTGTGGAGATGTTGTACGGACTAAATGTGATGATCAGAGGGGGAGGATCGTTTGCACAAGCTGCCATGATTTGAGCACTTTCCGCGTCCCAGGTGCTGTGTTCAGCACATAACCTCATTTTACACAGTCCCTCACAGAAGCCCTGTGTAGTAGATACTATTATTATTCCCATTTCATGGATATGGAGGCACAGAAAAGGGTAAGCAAGTGTCCCAAGATCACCCAGAGAATGAGAGGCCAAGGCAGGTGAGTAACCCTGGCAGGCTGATATGACCACTGTGCCTGCTGGCTGCTTCATGCTAACAGATGTGGCCACGTAGCCTAGGGCAGGGGTTAGCAAACTCTGGCCTATCAGGCAAATTCAGCCTACCACTTGTATTTGTAAATAAAGTTTTATTAGAATGCAGTCACGTCCGTTTACCTGCTGTCATCTGTGGCTGTTTGTGCCCTATAACAGCAGAGTTTTGAGTGGTTGTAACAGGACCTAAAGAACGCATTCTCTCATCATATGCAGAATACACTTGCCCAGCCTTGGCAGAAGGCTATGACCGGAGCGAGGTCTCAGCACGTGGCCCTTGAGTACAAATGAATTCAGTGCTGGGTGATGTTTTGGTCTTTGATGGCAACTGGGTGGACCCTGAGAGGAAGAATTTTGTCAGTTTTCTTTTTGGTGACTTTTTGTTCTCTTTGTCATTTTAAGGAACTTTGGGCTCAGGATCTGAACAAAGTCCGTGAGCGGATGACAAAGTTCATTGATGACACCATGCGGGAAACCGCTGAGCCTTTCCTGTTCGTGGACGAGGTGAGGGGGCTGGGGCCTTGTGCAGTAGTGCTGAGTTACTGATTCACCTGTGTTTTCCAAGATTTATTTTCTCTTCCTCTGCCCTTAGAGGGCTTTGCTGTTGTAGAGGCTTCTGACCATCTGTGTTAGTTGGGAGTATTTTTCCCCTCCAAAACAGTAGTAGTTTCAGGCTGCTCCAGGCTTTGATTTTTCTTCGTTATTGACTGTGTTGCCTGGGTGGGTTTATTGATTTCGTCACTAGAGGGCGTCGGCCACCAGGGAGAGTCAAACCATTCGGGATAAGCCCAGAAATGCAATCCAAAGACGCTGGGTGTCTGCCAGCAGCTGCAATGATTGAATGTGACCTTGCATGGGAGAGGTGGGACTGAGGGAAACCTGGGAGCACCTGCCTATGTGAATTTGCTCCCAGGCAGCAGAATGCAGCCTCAGGTCCCTCAAGCATCTTGATTTTTTTTTTTTGTTTGTTTAACGGGCTGGGAGTTGGGGTATGAAATTTCCTGCCTTTTCAACATCCTAATAATGATAATGTTCTGTTTTTAAAGTTGGGTAGCGGGTTCATAAATGTTCATGCTACTGTTATGCCCTAAACTGTGTATATGGCAAGCGTAAAAACTCTTGTGGTAGCGAATGTTTTAGGAAAAACATTAAAGGAAAATACCATCTAGGTCTGTGAAACACGTGCGTCCCTGCAGCCCGTTGCAGTCTGGGTCCCTGAGGTCTAGAGAGCATCTGTTGACTTTGCGTCTCAGAGATGCTCTTTCCCATGTGGGCGCAGATCGGAAACAACCGAACACCGTCCCACCCGTCAGCGTGGTGATCTCGTCTTTGTGTTTGACTGTTCTAGTTCCTCACCTACCTGTTCTCACGAGAAAACAGCATCTGGGATGAGAAGTACGACGTGGTGGACATGCAGGACATGAACAACCCCTTGTCCCATTACTGGATTTCCTCGTCACACAACACGTGAGTCTCACCAGGCGCCTGTGAGGGGCAGGGCGGCTGCGCTGATGTGCTGCTCTGGCTAGACGTGTGCGAACCAGCCGAGAGCACAGTGCCACGTCCCTCAAACTAAATTACACAAAAGCTTCTGGGAGAGGTGCTGGAATGAACTTTCCTTGCCCGGTTGGCATTGCAATGAAAATCCTTGTTCTGTGGAGCCCTAGAAAGCTTGTCAGAGAACTTTTGTTTTTTTCACAGTTTAAGCCTCTCATAGTGGCCACAGCAAAGTAATTCAATGAGTCATTGATACTTACAGAGCATCTGCTTTGTGCCAGGCCCTGTGCCTGGTGGCTGCTGGGGACACAGCAGTGAGCAGACAGGAGTCCCATCCTCATGGTCAAGGCCTCCCTCAAGTGTTAACTATGAATAGGACTCACTGATGGGAGAACAGGTGGTGAGGTGAGAAGTATTTCAGATAGAGCAGCAGCATGTGCAAAGGCCCTGGGGCAGGAGCAGTGGAGAGGAGTCCGTTAAGGCTGGAGTGTAGAACCCAGGAGAGGAGGCCTGTGGGGTCTTAGAAGTCATTAGTGGCTTTTTTTTGAGACAGGGTCTCACTCTGTCACCCAGTTTGGAGTACAGTGGGTGATCATAGCTCACTGCAGCCCCAATCTCCTGGGCTCAAGCAGTCCTCCTGCCTCAGCTTTTCAGGTAGCTGGGACTATAGGCATGCACCACCATACCTGTCTATTTTTATTTTGAATTTTTTTGTAGAGATGTCTTGGGTCTTGCAATGTTGCCCAGGCTAGTCTCAAACCCTGTCAACAAGCAGTTCTCTTGCCTTAGTCTCCCAGAGTCCTAGGATGACAGGTGTGAGCCACTGTGCCCTTCCTGCTGATGGATTTTAACCAAAGAGTGACACATTCAGATTGACCTGTTCGGGTGATTACCATGACAGTAAAAAGGCAGTAAATTGATAGGGAGAAAAAATGTTGCATTGAAGCTCCAGTATTGAGTCGTCTTTAGAGAGTGAAAGGGTGAACTACTTGGAACGTGGGCACCTGGAGAACTTGGGGTTGGTTCCTTCCCTAGTGTCATCCCAGGGGTACTCTGAGAAAAGGCCTTTAAAGATGTTATCTGCCAGGGATTTGGGGAGGTACAGTTGTCTTCAAGGGCAAATTGACCCCATGGTTCTCTCTTCCCCACCCTGCCCACTGTTTTAAAGAGTTTGTGTCTTAGACACAACTCCAACAGGGACTCTGCCTAACTAATGCACACATTGTAGCCTAATTGTATTCTCACATTAATATGAAGTTAAAAAAATAAAGAGGTTGTGTCTTAGAATGAATTCTACCCAACCTAGAAGAAAGCTGAGGAACACAAACTCTTAACCACAAAGGGGTAGTCCTGTGGTGAGGACCAAAGCACA
Organism: Perodicticus potto; assembly: GCA_963574655.1. NCBI lineage: Eukaryota > Metazoa > Chordata > Mammalia > Primates > Lorisidae > Perodicticus > Perodicticus potto. The sequence continues at coordinate 25,829 of CAUYRH010148036.1, read as the reverse complement.
TAAAAACCAACATTTGGGGGGCAGTTTTGGGGACCAGGGTTCACAGTGTAGCACATTCTACCAGGCGTTACTGAGCACCTCTTCCGTGCCTGCCTTGGGCCTTGATGTCTAAATGAGGGGCCATCGTCTCTGCCTGGACGGGGCCTTGATGGTGGCCACGGACACCTGCCAGTTCACCCTGGGTCCTTCTCACTCCTGAGGGCCTTTGACCCACTTCTTGAAAAGAACACCCAGTCTCCATCCTGTGCTTGTTCTGCCAAGGAGGTGACATCCATATCCTGCAACAGGGGCCTGAGCCCAGTGCTTGGCACCAGTGTGGCCGCGTGACTGTGTCCACGCCAGGGCTTCCTCATCCAGAGAACTACAGACTTGGGGGCGCAGGCTGAGCAGTCCCCCGAGGACACTCTGGGGGCAATCCCTCCTCTCCCGCCCAGCCGCTGCCCGTCTCCTCCAGGTACCTGACGGGGGACCAGCTGCGGAGCGAGTCGTCCACGGAGGCGTACGTCCGCTGTCTGCGCATGGGCTGTCGCTGCATCGAGTGTGAGTAACGTCCTCCTGGTGGGGCGAGCCGTGTGGCGGCTCCATGCTTTCTTGTACACATCAAGAAATGTTTAATGGGCGCTATTATTTACACATTTATGGGGTTTCTGTACATGTGTACATTGTGCGATGAACCCTTCAGGGCAATTAGCATACCCGTCACCTCAAAGCTGTCTTGCTTCTTTGTGGTGGCCACAGACAAATCCTCTGTCTGCTCTGAGACATTTGTACCTTTTTGCGGACTCTGACCTGTGCAATGGGACACCAGAGCTTGTTCCTCCTCCTGGATATAACTTTGATCCTGGCCCACCCAGCCCTCCCCATCTGTCTCTGGTGATCACTGTTCTCTTCGCTGCTTCTGCTACATCACCTTTTTAATTTTTTTTTTGCAGTTTTTTTTTGGCTGGGGCCAGGTTTGAACTCATCACCTCCAGTATATGGGGCAGGGCCAGTGCCCTATTTCATGAGCCACAGGTGCCGCCCACATCACCTTTTTTAGATGCCACCTACGAGGGAGAACTTGGGGGATTTGTCTTTCTGTGTCTTGGCTGATGCTTTTTTGTCTTGAAAGTCTGAATGATGGGTCAGGGGAGACAGACCGAGGGAGATCCGGGTCCCCGTAGCCTCTGCAGTAGTTGTTGTGACCGAGGATATTTCTCCAGAAGAAAATGGTCCTCCAGATAAGGAGGCCTGTCTGGGCCTGACCATGTAGGAGCCAGTGCCCCTGGGCTCGGCACTTGCGGCATCCAGAAGGCGTGCTTTTATGACAAGAGGCTGGAAGGCCAGTGGCAAAGCTTTGTTCTCCTCGTCCTCCCGTGGTGTCCTCCTGGGCTGGTATTGGAGGAAGGTGTGTGCAGGGTCCCCAGGTCACGTGTACTGCAGTGTCTGTGAGCAACCACAGAGAGTGGTCGGCGGCCCCACTGTGGCCTCAGAGAGCCTGTTTCCCTTCTTCCTTCTCGTCCCCTCTTTGGGTTTTTCCCTTGTGGCCCTTCTCTCTCCCCCTCCCCCGAGGCTCAAGGCACACGTGGTTGAGAAAAGTCATAAACTGCTGATTCTCGCTCTACTGTTGTCAAAACCACTCATGAGGGTGTCAGGGTTTGGTAGCCGTGACTCTACAACCCTCGTTTATGCTCCCCGCGCCCACAGCAAATGTGAGATAGTAAACCCAAGCGCTGTTCTCTCTCGGTTTGGAAAAGATGGGGGTGTTTACCTCCTGCATGATCTATTTCTGTTTAAATATTTTACCGTGACAAATAAATTTCTCATTGCTCTGTATTATTTCCGCTGGCAGAAAAGGCAAGTCAGGGTTTAAAAGGAGAAATCGGGAAATAAAGCACATTATAAATATCTTCTTGGAAAAAAAGGCATTGAGAAAACTTCTCTCGGACAAATCCATTTCCTAACAGAAGCTCACTGGTGACCCCTTATGCACAGGTGAACCTGTGTCCTCATGCCGGTGGCCCTGAGGGTACTTATGGGGTCTGGGCCTCTGTGTCCTGGTGCTTGAACTGGTGCGGGGTCTGAGGGTGATGGCTCCTGGCCGAGCAGCCTGTCTGCCGTCTGTGGCCACATGTGGTGTTGAGGCCGATACATTTCTCTCCCTAGTGGACTGCTGGGACGGGCCCGATGGGAAGCCTATCATCTACCACGGCTGGACGCGGACCACCAAGATCAAGTTTGATGATGTCGTACAGGCCATCAAAGACCACGCCTTTGTAACCTCAAGGTCAGTTGGCTGGTTTCCAGATGATTTGCCTTTAAGGGGAAGGCAGCTAGAGTTGCATGGACAGAAACATACGCGCCCACACAGAGGACCCCAACACCCATCTTGGCCAGAGTCACAGCCCACAAGTCCTCTGCTGGGTGGTGGTGTCCCCTACAGGCCCAGAAGGCACCTCACTCTGGCTGTAGGGTCTGAAGGAGGCTGCGCAGTGCCCTCTGCCCCACCTTCCTCCTCATTCTAGCCTGGCCCTACTTTTGGAACCTGTCAGGAGAGAAAGTTAAAATTTCCTTCCTATCCTAATTCCCTCTTTTCTTCCCAGGCCCCCAGGCCTGTTTCTGCAGGTGGAATTCAAAGCATCCCCTGGTGGTGGTGGTGCTGGGGCATTCATATTTCTTGGCACTCCGTGGTGTCAGGCTCTGTGCTAGGCTCTCTGTACAGGTGATCATCTTGAGTCGTTGTCACAGAGTGGGTTGTTCCCATTTAACAGATGAGTAAACTGAGGCACAGAGTAATTAAGTGGTGAGTATCAATGTTTAGGTTGGTTTCTAGGACTTCTGACCCCAGGTCTAACTCATTTCTGTGCCACTGGTAGATCTTAGTCTAGGCCAGAGGTCAACACAATTTTTCTATAAAGGACCAGGTAGAAATACTGTAGGCTCTGTCGGCTCTACAGTCTCTGTTGCAACTGCTCATCCCTGTCGCTGTAACACAAAAGCAGCCATAGACAAATTGTAAACAAATGTGAAATGCTATGTTTCAGTGAAACTTGAATGCTAGACATAGATGGCTGGCCGGATGTGGTGTGAGGCCAGGGATTGCTGCCTCCAGGACTAGGCTCCTTGTGACTCCTGAGAGCTGGCAAGAGGCCTTCTGCAGCCTCGGTGGAATGACAGTGGTTTTTTCATCATTCTGGAGTGAAAGAGCGCTTACAGGCATGGGTTCAGGAATCCCTGAGTGTGACCCCAGCTCTGTTATGCACCAGCTTGGGTGACGCACTTACTGTTCTACACTTTGGTTCCTGCATCTTAGAAAATGGAGATGATCACTGTATGCATCTCATAGGGCTGTGGTGCAGATTACAGAGATGGCATACATCAAGGGCTGAGCGTCACGCCTGGCGTACAGCAAATGTTCAGTATATATGATCACTTATGATAGACGTCCCTGGAGCTGGCTGGAGCTGTTGCTCTGAGGCAATGAAATTATGGATGTCTCTTTTCCTCCTTGGGAGGAAACCTTTAAGCAAAGAAGTTGATTTCTCTGTTACAGCGTTCTTACCCGAGTGGCCTTAACCCACTCCCCCATCACCTTTTTGAGACAGAGTCTCATTCTGTCACTCTGGGTAGAGTGCTGTGGCATCATAGCTCACAGCAACCTGCTTCAAACTCTTGGGTTGGGGTCAAGTGATCCTCTTGCCTCAGCCTCCTGAGTAGCTGGGACCACAGGCACCCACCACCACACCTGGCTATTTGATAGAGATGAGGTCTTGTTCTTGCTCAGGCTGGTCTCGAACTCCTGAGCTCAGCAGTCCACCTGCCTCAGCCTCCAAGAATGCCGGGATTATAGGCACCCCCCCTTGCCCAGCCTGCCTTAGCCCTTTTTGGTACCAACCTCCACCAGGTAGTGAAGCACTGGGGGGTCCTGTGTCACCAGAGGCCATATAGTGGCTGTACAGGCTGCTTGGAGAGTTTGCTTTGGGTTCCAGCATGCAGTTGCTTGTGGTCGAGGAATGATACTCCTTCATAGACCATGGTCTCTTTCACAGCTAGAAGAATTTCTTCTGGTTAAAATAGCCCTAAAGTCAACTGACAGACATTAATCAAACATTAATTTTTCATGCAATAAAATGCATAAATATTCATACTGAGAGGATTTTACAAAAATGATTCTAAGGAGTATCCATTTGGTGCAGATTTTGCTGCCAATTAACCTTTGGAGCCAAACTTGCTAGATATGTTTTTGTTCCAAAAGCATTTTTAGCTGTTGGGTTGTACGAAGGGTGTGTAGAGCGAGGCAGGGGACTGACTTAGGTCCATGCTTCCCAGGAGAGGTGGGGCCATGGTTGACTTCAGATGAAATGAGGTGGTTTCGTGTTTGAGGAGGTGACACAGCTGTCTTTAGAATAATTTTGCTTTAGATGGATTGTAGATGGAGAAAAGCTGTACACTCTATGTCTTTGATAATAGGGAAAATTGGAATATAGACTTACATATTCGACAATATGGTAATTTTCCAAAGTGTAATAATGATGATGATCTGATCACGGAGGAGAATATCCTTGCTCTCGGCAGGTGCATGTGGGAGGGGTCTGTGCTTCATATCAGATGGTTCAGGAGAAGCCATAGACACACATGCGTATGCTATGTAAACATAAAGACACGCATGTTCAAATGATATGTAAGGATGCAGTTGATCTTTCCTGGTGGATTCTGTGGTGGTGGAGTCGCCTGCTCCCTAAAATGTATTAATAACCCCCAAACCAAATCTTAGAGCACTTTTGAGGTCATGTGGATGCGCGTAAATCAGAGTCACTAAATATGCTCTCAGTGGCCCTCTGACATCAAACAAAGTGATGTCCTACCTTCTTGTTTCAGCTTCATACCATAAGCAAGTATCCTTTTCGCCATCTGCTTAGTGCCCTGTTTTTCATATTTTCATACTTTTTCTTGGTGGTTTTGCTTTTTAAAATGGCCCCAGGCATGGTGCTGAAGCGTCGTCTAGTGCTATTGAGGGCAGAAGACTGTGACGTGCCTTGTGGAGAGAACATGAGTTACAGACACTTTGCTCAGCATGAGTTCCCATGCTGCTGCTGAGAGCTCGGCGGGAATGAATCAACAGCAGATCCTGAATAAGGTGTCTCTAAACAGAACACTTATAAAATAAGGGCGTGTATTCATTGACTGAAGACAGTGCTGTGACCAGAGGCTCAAAAGACCCTAACCCCAAATGTCCCGTTAGGAACAATGGCTCACGTGTTGGCTAATCAGGGTTGGTGGTGACTTCATGGACCGACCCATAACTCAGACAATGAGAATTGACTGTACGTCCACACAGACCAGTGATATGTAAGGACACACAGCACATGTACATACATATAGGTACACAAAAAATAGCACATATATACATGTGTGTATATACAGATTACATATAAATCATATATGAATATGGAAAACCAATACACTTTATAAGAAATAAGTATATTAAAAGAGGTGGATGAACATGTGGACAAATGTTAACAATGGTGACTCCAGGTCAAACACACATGGGTGCTCATTGCCCTGTCTTTTCATCTTTTCTGTAGGTTTGAAATTAAGAAACAATTAGGGCCATTTTGGTTTTGTAAGTTAAAGATACCTTGGCTGTGTGCGGTGGCTCGTGCCTGTAATCCTGTGATCTCTGCACTCTGGGAGGCTGAGGCAGGTGGATCTCCTGAGCTTAGGAGTTTGAGCCCAGCCTGAGCAAGAGTGAGACCCTGTGTCTACTAAAAATAGAAGACTTAGCTGAGTGTTGTGGCGGTGCCTGTAGTCCTGAGTACTCAGGATGCTGAGGCAGGGGGATCGCTTGAGCCCGAGAGTTTGAGAATGGAAAGAAAAGTATTGAGAAAATCCGTATTCTGGGGGCTGGGAAGCCGGAATCAGATCAGAACTGTTCTGAGACCTGGGGCTCCCACCCTGGCCCCCCAGGATGAGGTCTGCTCTGTCAGGGAGGGCAGGCACAGTGGGTGTGCCCTGAGCAGCACCTGGTGTCCCACCATCTCTGGGGTTGCTCGGGCAGACACCACGGGTGCCTGCACCCTCGCCGAGCTGCCCGGCCTCTGCTGCCCGCAGCTTCCCGGTGATCCTGTCCATCGAGGAACACTGCAGTGTGGAGCAGCAGCGACATATGGCCAAGACCTTTAAGGAGGTGTTTGGGGACCTGCTTCTGATGAAGCCCACGGAGGCCAGTGCCGACCAGCTGCCCTCGCCGAGCCAGCTGCGGGAGAAGATCCTCATCAAGGTAGGCCACCTCGGCACTGCTGTCCGTCATCCAGAGAGTCCAGTGGCTCAGTGCTCTGGCTCCGGGTCCCACACCTGGGCTCAGGCTTGCTCCCCTTACTAGCCCCAACACCCTGAGAAACTCGTTTAACCTCTCGGAGCCTGTGTGTCCTCACCAGCCTTGGTGGTAATACTGGAGCCCCCCTGGTCAGCTCACCAGGAGGATGATGTGAGGGAAGGTATGCGGAGTGCTTAGAGCCATGCGTTCCCGTAGGTGCCAACCTGCACCATGCCCCTGACTCGCCCATGGACGGTGCTGCCAGTGTTCCAGTGACCAGGCCCTGTTCTTGCCCCTGGGAGCTCCTAGTCGAGTGTGGGAGGTGGGCAGTTGCTAAAAAAGGCTGTGTGCCGTGATGGGGAGAATGGGGTAATCCTCCTGGGAAGAACACTAGTTCCCTGGTACACCAGGGGAGAAAGAATTGATTATGCCCAGGGATGCCAGGGCAACAGCTGGGTTATTTATAAGGATAAAGAGACCAGATATGCAGTGGCTTAAAGCATATAAGAGTTTGTTTCTTCCCCATATGGGGGATAATATTCTCTGTCCACAAGGCGATTCAGGGACTCAGGGTCCTCACATCCTGCCCCACCGTCTCCCAGGGCAGGGGTTTTTAACTGGGGGATTTCACAGACCCCTAGAGAATCCATGGTTAGAATTCAAGAGGGCATGTGACTTTTAATGAGGAAAATATTAACCTGTATATGAAACTTCACATTTCCTGTATATGAAACTTTACATTTCCTCCCATTAGGAGCATTGGCAACAAGCCACTTGGGGCTTTGTCACCAGCAGAAGTCATGGGTGTTTTCATATCACATTTAAGTCATTGTAGATATTTCAGAATAACGTTGTGCCTGTCACTACTTTCGAGTTATGGTAGCTACTAGATCTGCCTCTAGGTCTTATTTAAGATGCTAATAAAGAAGAACATCTATTAGTACATTGCAGATATTTTTATTCAATATTTTAATAATTGTATTTCAGTATGATTGGTTTCCTTTATGATTTTATGCATTGTTAACATTCTGAGAGAGGGGTCTGTAGTCTTCCCCAGATTTCAGAGGGGCCCGTGGAACAACAGTGAAGTCTGTCTGCTCTAGGGCACTGTCCCTATTTGATGGAGAGGTCTCGGACATCAGCTCATAGGAAGGGAGCTGCAAGGGCAGCCAGGTGGACGTCCGCTGCAAACACCACTTCCTCTTGGGTTCTGTGCTTGAGAACTCAGTCACATGAGCTGCAGGAAAGGTGGAATCTGGGGTCTCCGGCTGGGCAGCCACTCGTTGAAGGAGCGAGGGTGGATTCTGTGGACATCCAGCAAGTTCTTGGGGGAGGATGAGCAGGTGCTTACCTGGTGTATTAGTCTATTTGGGCGGCTGTAACAAAATACCACAAGGTGGGTGGCTTATAAACAATAGAAATGACTTCTTCATAGTTTTGGAGGCTGGAGATCCAAGATCAGGGTCCAGTAGGAGGCCCTCTTCTGCGTTGTAGACTGCCAACTTCTTGCTGTGTTCTCACGTGGTGGAAGGAGTGAGGCAGCTCTCTGGGGCCGCTTTTATTAGGGCACTAATCCCGTTCAAGAGGGCATCACCTCTGTGACCAAGTCACCTCTCAAAAGCCCTGCCACCTAACACCCTCACATTGGGGATTAGATTTCAACATAAATTGGGAGGGGGGGACACATACAGACCATAGCATGAGGCAGAGAAGAGCGATGCCCTTCTAGGTGGGAGTAGCACACACAGGGTGTGGTGGTACCAACACATGGCATGTTGTCTAAATTGTCACTGGGCCACCAGGATGCACTGGGCACAGTCCCTATGTTCCAGGAGGTCATGGTCTGGTGAGGAGACAGACCCATCAACTAATTGGAGAAACCCCAATTAGTGTTGGGGGGCTTTGGCCAAGCCACAGCCAAAGGAGGGGTATGTTGGTTCCCATGGTTAAGAGCATCGTACATTGGGAGTGTTTGACTAAGACCCCTCAGTTGCTGGGGGTGTTGTTTCTGAGATGCCAAGGGAAGCTTCCAGCACTGTGACGACAGGACAGGGAGCCAGTGGGTTAGGCCGTGGAAGGTCCTTGGCTTCTCAGGCACCTGCCAATTGCATTTGCCTTCCCTGTCCCAGCTTGTCTACAGCTCTGCTGTTTCAGCTGGGGCTGTTCTCTGCATGGTCTCAGGGTTTTCCAGTTCTTGTCCTAGAGTGTGAAGTCCTGAGGGCCCCTCTTAGAGCACCCCACCCATGATACACTGTGGCCCACCCCTTTCTATTTCAGGAAATGGCCTTTGTCACACTGTCAGACAATCGTGGCATGCTACACACTGGGCTAGGCATGGTCATAAATGTTTTTTTTATTCAGTTTTGTCACAAATAGACAATCCCAGCCTCTGTTCCTAACATGCTTTGCAGATATGAACACTGAGGTTTAGAGGCTAAGTGGCTCAGCTGAACTCACACAGTTAGTACCTACCAATGAGATTGTTGAGGGCTAAGATTGTCTGCCTTTGAAGCCTGTGTTTCTGTGTCTGTGCTAGGCTGGTGTTCAAAACAGCACACACGAAAGATGTATCAACAAAAACAAATTTAAAAAGCTCACTAGAAATCATACCTGTAGACCCAGCAGATTCATGCCTAGGAATTTATCTAAGGGAATGAATGAATGAATGCATAATAATAAAAGAACCCAGGCTGAGGTCCTGCTTCACTGTCTGGACTTATCTTTCATGCCCATTGGCTTATGGGATCCCACAGGGGCTCTCATCTCCCTATTCTACAGGAGCGGTTATTAAGACTCTGATTGTCGCTCAGCCAAGGTCATATGGCTAGTGAGGTGATAGGCCCTGAATTTGAACCCAGGTCTGACTCCCCATCCTGAGCCCCTTCACCCACTCATTGCAACCCTCAACTTGCAAATGCTCACCTGAGTGAGAGCCCAGCACTCCTGGTGAATGTTATTGTTGTCTTAGTTTTACAGATGAGAGGCTCAGAGATGTGTGGCCACCTGCCCAGGGTCACACAGCTCATAAAATAGCTGCAGTGCTGTTTGCATCCAGGTCTTCTTAGTCGAATCCCCTGTGGGCCTTCCACTGCCCACCTAGCCTGTCTCTGCTGTGCTGGCTGTGCAGGCTGCCTCCCCCTGTGTGCTGTAGAGTGCCGGGCACACGGGCTGCTGAACCACTAGATACTTGAGCTCTTACTAGCTGCTAAGTGCTCTACTAGCACAAGAGACTCAGTAGGGAGCACAACAAATCCCTGCCCTTGTGGGGCTTACATTCTAGCAAGGAAGACAGACAAATAGATATGTGTAGGGCTAAGAATACAGAAAAATAAAGCAGGCCTGGGGCTTCAGAGCATCAGGGATGAGCATGAGTGCACAGGCTGTTTCTAGATCAAATGGTAAGGAAAGCTGCTCTGGGGATAGAGCTGAGTGTGGTGAGAGGGAAGCCAGGCAGAGCCAACAGGCTGAGGCAGGACAGTGCCGACAAGGGCTGGCCTGGCTGTCTGATGCAAGGGCTTGCTGCCTTGAATACCTAAACTTGGATCTCGAGGAAGACAGGCTCTGTGGGTTTTTCCCCCTCAGCATAAGAAGCTGGGTCCCCGAGGTGACGTGGATGTCAACGTGGATGACAAGAAGGATGAACAGAAGCAACAGGGGGAACTGTACATGTGGGATTCCATCGACCAGGTAAGCCAGGGTCCCTCCTCACACCTGCTGTGGCCACTCGCTCCCAGCCCTGTCGTAGGGCCCTGCTGGAGAGCTCTGAGAATAGTCCCATTCCCGTTTTGAGCCAAGTGAATGTTTACCAAGAATATTTACCTTCGTACTTAACTTTGTTTTTTGGTTTGCATTCTTAATGTTTTATTTTGAAATAATTTTATATTAAATACAAGAGATATTTACACATACGCAAATAGTACAGAGAATTCCCATATACCCTTACCCAGCTTCCCCTAACGTCAGCATCCTACATAATGTACTATAATAATTGTAATCAGGAAACCAACATCGTTGCAATGTTAATAACAAACACTGTACACTCGGGGCCTTTTTCTGGTCCACGACCCAGGCAATGATGCCATAATGGGTTTACTTGTCTTGACTCCCTTGGGCCTTCTGATCTGGGATTGTTTTACTGGCAATCTTATTTTTCAAGCTCCTATGCTGTTCCTCAGATCCCTTAGCCTAATACATAAATCTGTTTGAGCATATTTTTACATGTCTGCTCTTATATCCTAAATATAAACATAAAAATGGAAACATTTAAGTAAAGAACTAGGCATTAATGTTGAAGGTAAAGTTCTTAGACAAAATGCCTAAAACATCATGGAAGTCTTAAAAAGCAGATAAAATAGGGAAAGACAATTGTAAAGATGCATAAAACAATCCCATCATCCGTAGAGGCTACAGATTAAATGAATATGTAACAGAAATTAAATATTAAGTCGTAGTTATTTAACTTGTGTTCTCAGACACACTGATTTAAAAGATCAAAAAAGAAAATGCCAAAAGAAGTCAAAAACAAATCTATATTTTTAAAAAGAAACATCTTGAATGGGATCGAATTTAGTAAAAGTACCATTCAGGTAAAGTTCTTAGACAAAATGCCTAAAACATCATGGAAGTCTTAAAAAGCAGATAAAATAAGAAAAGACAATTATAAAGATGCATAAAACAATCCCATCATCTGTAGAGGCTGCAGATTAAACGAGTATGCAACAGATATTAAATATTAAGTCGTAGTTATTTAATTTGTAGTTATTTAAATCAGACACACTGATTTAAAAGATCAAAAAAAAAAATGCCAAAAGAAGTCAAAAACAAATCTATGTTTTAAAAAAGAAACATCTTGAATGGGATCGAATTCAGTAAAAGTACCATAAATATCTGAAACTGGGAAAAGCAAATTCCCAGTGGGTGTTGGGGTGATGCCAGGCAGGGCCCCGGCTCCAGAGTTGGGCAGGACTAACACCTGTTTTGCTTCCTAGAAATGGACTCGGCACTACTGCGCCATCGCTGATGCCAAGCTGTCTTTTAGTGACGATATTGAACAGACTGTAGAGGAAGAACTGCCCCAGGTATGGGGGTGCGGGGCAGCTGCTCTTGCCCTTTGTGCTGAGCTGGACCTTGGGGGCCCCTGGAGACCTCATTCCTGTGTGGCTTCTGTTATCCTCCGGCTGCTGCCATGGGGTCCTCAGCTCTGGGAGCTGGGTACTTAAGCCTGGCTGGCTCTTCCCTGATTGGCTGGCCGGCCCAGGTGCTTAACCAATAAGGATCAGCGCCGTTTCCTGCTCTCTGAAGGACCTGATTGGCTTTTAATTGAGGCCTGGGTGCCTTTGGCCCTCTGTCTAGCCTGCGCTCCAGCGTAGCCCCGCACTCCAGCATAGCCCTAGGCCTCCCTGCCTTCTCCCCTCATCCCTCCCCAGCTGTTGACCAACTTTCTCGCTGTTTCTCAAGTACAGCCCCTGGGGCATCACAGCTCTTAGGCCTCCTATAGAACAGAATTGAGGGTTCTGATGGGGACCATTACCCTGTGGCATCTCAGGACACGTGCAGGTCCCCACAAATGGGAGCTGTCGGGAGTAGGAGGCAGGCCGAGGAGGGCAGTGGGTACTGTCTTCCCCGACCTCTTGGGGTAAGGTTGGCCAGCTTCTCTGCGTCATCCAGTGCCCTGTGTTGGGCAAGGCAGCAGGACTGGTCCCATGAAGCTAGGGTCAGGTCCAAGGCTTTCAGAAACCCCTCCTCTCTTTTTGTCCCAGGATATACCCCCGACAGAGCTGCATTTTGGGGAGAAGTGGTTCCACAAGAAGGTTGAGAAGAGAACTAGTGCCGAGAAGCTGCTTCAGGAATACTGCACCGAAATGGGGGGCAAGGACGGTACCTTTCTGGTGCGGGAGAGTGAGACCTTCCCCAACGACTACACCCTGTCCTTCTGGTAATGCCTCCTGCCCTGGGCACCCTGCCTTCCCCTCAAAGCTGGTCACATGAGGCGACGTGGCCAGTGGTTTTCACTCAGGCTGTGACTAGAGTGAGGCCAGTGAGATGTTCACCCGGGTACCAAGGACCCAAAACCTTCCTAAGTCAAGATCAGTGACGTCTCAATGCAATATTTAAAAACCCTAAAAGTAATGTAAGAAAATCTGTGATGAACAAAATATCAACATTTTTAAACAGAATCTGACCTTGCAGTTAGATGAGGCACATCACTCCCCTCCCCTTAATCCTGGAGTGGGCAGTGTACCCCAACCGCCTAGAGTCTCCAGCTCCTCATCTGAGAAATGAGGATTGTAGAGGTGGGGGACGTCTTACGGTGTCTTGCTCCTTCACTCCTTTGCCCATGCCTCTATGCATTAAAAGATATTTATTGAGCGCTTGCTCTGTGCTAGGCAGGGTGATTTCACAGTGAACAATTTCCCTGTCCCCCTGGAGATTGGAGGCTTTTGAGAGAGATGTGTAAGGAAAAAGTAACTATACTGAATATATGTAATTATAGTTGTGATGAATGCAAGGAAGAAAAGGCAAGATCTTACAGAAGTCAGTAACAGAGGGCTCTAATGCAGGTGTGGGGGGATTTATAACTGCCTGAGAGAGAAGGGTCTGATGCAACTAGGCGGGGGGTAAATCATGGAAAGAAGATGAGACCTAAGGATGAAACTAGGACACTAATGGCACAGACATAGACGTGGCCATAGCAGTGGCTAATAAATACCTAGTGATGCTGGCCACGTGTCACACAGTGTTCCAGATAGGTTTTGGGTGTGGTCGTGTTTATTCTTCAGGACACCTCCATGGGGTGGTCACTGTTCTCCTTGTTAGAGGCTCGGGTAGGACAGAGCACTTACTCAAGGCCACTTAGCTCATAAGTGACAGAGCTGGGGTTTGAATCCAGGCAGCTCAGCTTCAGGGAAGGAGTTAGGCAGGTGGAAGGGAGCAGCAGATGGGGAAATAGGTGGAATGTTCTAGAATCTGGGCCGAAGGGCCAGCTTATGCTGAAGGGCTGGATTTGTTCTGGGACAACAGGGAAGGATGTGTGGCCAGGCATTGTTTCTGCCCCTTGAGGCCCGCTGGATGTGGCTGTGGCTCTGACCTGGGCTGTGTTTGCTGCCCAGCCCGCAGCCTGGCGTAGACACAGTCCCCTCTCCCCGCAGGCGCTCAGGCCGTGTCCAGCACTGCCGGATCCGCTCCACCATGGAGGGCGGGACCCTGAAGTACTACCTGACTGACAACTTGACCTTCACCAGCATCTATGCCCTCATCCAGCACTACCGCGAGACGCACTTGCGCTGTGCCGAGTTCGAGCTGCGGCTCACCGACCCTGTGCCCAACCCCAACCCCCACGAGTCCAAGCCGTAGGTTCCAGGGTTGAGCGGGAGGCAGGTGGCCGTGTGGATTAGCTTCCCGGTCAGAGAAGCCGGTCTGGTGGCTCTGCTGGGTCCTGGTCCCTTCACCCCTCAAAATTGCCTTAGGTCTCTGGTTTCCAGATTCCGGCCCCCCTGACCTTTGGCTATTTTCTCTCTTCTCTCCTCTTTCCCCCCTGTCCTTTCCTCTGTTTGGCCTTCTGGGCCTGGGGTCTTGGGCTTTGATTCGTAGAAGTTAATTCTGGCCAAGTGACAGTGTCCTGCTCTCTAAGAGCCTTCCCATTTGTTCTGAAAATGAACAAGAAAACTGTAACTGTAAGGGTTTCCCCTTCATTTCTTTATCCAGTCAGTGAGCATCAAGTTATGCCCTGCAAAGGGTCAACAGATACTGGAAATAAAGAAAAATACAATTTTTGAGCATAAGGCTGATGAAATTGGCATTTCTGAGAAAGCTGTATAACTTACAGCAACTTTTTTACTTTTGTCTATTTTCGTACGGATTGCCTTTTAAAACTTGCTTTTTTGCATCTTAAGAAATAACCAGAAAACAAATAGAACCCCTCTAAAACTGTGCTGTGCTTCCTGCCTCTGATTTTCTGGGACCCGCAGCAGTGACTGTGCCACCTTGGAGGCTGGCCTTTCAGCTCGGGCTGGACAGGCGGTAAAGCCAAGTCCATTTGTTCTCTTGTGCTCCAAGAAGACCTACTCTGTTTCCTGGCGTTCTCAAAAATCACTCCTACCCGAGGTGGTTTTGGCCCCGGAAGCCCAGTAGGTGCTTTCCACAACTTGTTTCCAGGGCTAGATTCCAGGCGTTTCTGAGGCCCTTATTTTGTCCTCTGTGGGTGGCTGCCTGACAACCGGGAGACCTCTCACCTGGCGTTATCCCTGGCTTGTGCCGCAGGTGGTACTATGACAGGCTGAGCCGTGGAGAAGCAGAGGACATGCTGATGAGAATTCCCCGGGACGGAGCCTTCTTGATCCGGAGGCGGGAAGGAAACGACTCCTTTGCCATCACCTTTAGGTAGGTGCTGCAGTGGAAGACAAGCTCCCCACAGGAAGGCCGGGTGTGGAGACCCCAGGGGGCACGTCAGTCGGAGGCTCACCTGCAGTGTCCTCTCCCCTGAGCATCAACAACAATGATGATGACAACAATAGCAATGTGTGTGCTTCCAGTGTGCCAGCCTGGTCTGTCCACCCTAGAGCAACGTGGACGCTGGTCACCACCATGACCATGAGCCTTATTTTTTAGAGGAGGAAACTGAGGCACAGCGAAGTTAAGGGACTTGCTGAAACATGCAGCCAGTAAGTGGTGGAGCTGGGATTGCAGGCCAGGCAGTCCAGGTGTGTGGTGGGTAGATCTGGTTTCCTCCCGTCTACAGCCGCGTCCAAGCATCTCTGGGACTGTGGTTCTCTAACTTCACCCCAGTCTTTGCTTCTTCCCTCTCCCACAGAGATGGGCGGGGGGACTCAGCCCCATTCATGGTACCATCCCTCCGTGTCCTCAGCCCCAGAGTCCCCTGTGCACTGTCATGATGCCGACAGCCACACGTTCAGTTCTGTGCTACTCGTATGGGTAAACACTGGTCACCCCTGAGGCCTCCTCTGTCTGAGGTCCTCACTGCAGCCTGAGTGAGTCAATCAGCAAGGACGACAATCTCCCCCACGTCCACCATCAGGGAAACTGAGGCCAGCACAGTGTTTCTCAAAGAGTTTGCTGGTGAGGGCCGTTGCTGTTGTGTCGGGATGTTGAGTTTTCCTGGCCTCCACTCACTGCATGCCTACCAGGTCATTAGGACCCTGAGTCACAACTACAAAAAATCCCTCCTTACCCTGCCCCTGACACACACTTTTTCAAATGTTCTGTGGTCATGGTGTGGAGTGGGGCATTGCTACCCTTCTCTGAGACGTGCTGCCTCTAGCAGAAGTTTTGGGCTCATTAGGTGGTGACTATAATACAGCTTGGTGAGTGCTACAGAGGGATTAGTCAGGTGGGGTATTGGAGGATGAGCAGGAGCTCTTTAGGGGAGCAGGTGGGGAGTGTGTTCAGCACAAGCGGAGATCACAGGTCTGGAGGAACCTTACCTTCCTCCTTCCCCTCCACCCCTCACGTATTTGCAGAGGGCTTCTCCTTACGAGGCACCATTCTGGGCTCGGTGAACTTCTGGGTAGGTCTCCACAGGACAGCACGCGTGTTCACTTTCAACTCCATGAAATGGAGAGATGAAGTTGTCTGGCTGTGAATAGTGGGAGGCAGGATGAGGGGCTCCTGGCTGAAGCTGGGGTCTTAGGCTGTGGTGTCCACCCACTTGTACCATAACACCCTAGAAGGATGGAAAATGCAACTTGAATCCCAGCCCTGTTCCCATCGTCACTTTTTTTTTGGGCCGGGGCTGGGTTTGAACCTGCCACCTCCGGCATATGGGGCCAGCGCCCTACTCACTGAGCCACAGGCGCCGCCCCCCATCTCCACTTTTGATTGATCTTTTTTTGGATCCCAAACACAAGGCCAAGAGCTTTCCCTGGATGACCTAAGAGATGATAATCCCAGCACTGTCCCTGAGATGGGATTTGCGGGTCCACAGTTCTATAGATAAGGAAACTGAGGCTTGGAGAGGTTCCCTGAGGAGGGAGCCAGAGCCTGACCCAGCACCCCAGGTCCCTCTGCCTGAGGAACTCTTGTAACAAGTTTTTAAATTAATTTTTATTTACATAAATATTACAGGAATATATTCTCTTTATAAAAAATTAAGGCATTGGTGGTGCCTATGGCTCCGTGGGTAGGGTGCTGGCCCCATATGCCGAGGGTGGTGGGTTCGAACTCACCCCGGCCAGCTAAAACAACAGTGACAACTGCAACAAAAAATAGCTGGGCGTTGTGTTGGGTGCCTGTATTCCCAGCTGCTCAGGAGGGTGAGGCAAGAGAATCACCTAAGCCCAGGAGTTGGAGGTTGTTGTGAGCTGTGATGCCACAGCACTCTACCCAGGGTGAGTAGAGTGTCTCAAAAAAAAAAAAAAAAAAAAAAAATTAAGGCATTAATTAAATCCCCTGTCGTACTTCTTCATCTCAGTAGAGATGTCCTGGTAGAAAGAATGGATTTCTAATTGGCGTCTCCATCAAGACATTAAAAAAAAGTATTCATATGTATGTGAGCCCAATACTTAGTACCATCTTCCGTGTGGGTATTTCTTCCCATTTAAAAAATATATAAATGGGATCATTCTGCAACTTGTTTTCCCACTCAGCACTGTTTCTTTTCTTCTCTCTTTTTAAAAAGGGATAAATACTTAATAAAATATCACTGCAAATAAACCACTGAAGCAGAAGTCTGCTAGCATTTGTTTTTACAGTACTTTTTGAAGAAATGGTTTTAACAAAATACATTTTTTAAAACAATTAAAACATGTTTCTGTAAAGTGCACAATTTTTAAAAGATGAGTAGCATACCCATAGAAACTATGCCTCTAGATGTTTTCCTAATTTATTTTAATTGACAAAAGTTATATATATTTATGTACAACATGTTTGAAAATATGTATATATGGTAGAATGACTAAATTGAAGTAACGTAGGCGTTACCTAACATACTTACTTCTTTTTTATGATGAGAACCCTTAAAATCTATTCTCTAAGCAATTTTTAAGACTATAATACAGTAGAACCTACATAGTTGACCACCTGCCTATGTTGACCACCTCCTTAGGTCACCTAATTTTTATAGACAGGACGTGCACCACCACGTGTGAGTATCAGTACAGCAGGCCTAATTCCTTATGTTGACCACCTCTACGTGCTCACCAGTTTTGTTACAGTCCCTTGGGGTTCAACTTACAGGGGTTCTACTGTACATCGTTATTAGCTATAGTCACTATAGATCTCTTGAGCTTGTTCCCTGCTTGAAATTTTATACCCTTTGACTGACATCCCTCGAAAGCTCTCTACCCTCCCAGACCCTGGGACCACCGTTCTACTCTATGTCTCTGTCAAGTTCAACTCTTGAGTCCACATATAAGTCGTATGTAGTGTATCAGTCTTTCTGTGCCTGGTTATTTTCTTTAGCATCATGTCCTCGAAGGTTATTCATGTTGTTGCACATGACAAGATTCCTTCTTTTTAAAGGCAGAATAGTACTCCATCGTCTGTCTGGACCTCAGTGTCATCCTTTGATAGACATTAGGTTGATTGCACATCTCAGCTGTTGTGAATAGTGAGTGCTACAATGAATACGCAGGTGTCTCTTTGAAATACTGATTTCATTTCCTTTGGACGTATACTTTGAAGTGGAACTGCTGGATCATATGGTAGTGCTGTTTTCAAGTTTTTGAGGAATCTCTCAATTCTATAATAGCCGTACTAATTTACATTCCCACCAACATTGCATAAGAGTTCCCTTTTCTCCATGGCCTCATCACAAAGCTGATTTTTTTATCTTTTTGATAATAGCCATTCTACTAGGTGTGAGGTGATCTCTCTTTGTGGTTTTAATTTGCATTTCTTTGGTGATTAGTGATGTGGCACATTTTTAATATACCTATTGGCATTTATATATCTTCTTTGGAGAAATATCTGCTCAGATCCTTTGGCCCTTTTTAAATATTGGATTATTTATTTTCTTATTATTGAGTTGCTTGAACTCCTTACACATTTTGGAAATGAACCCCTTGCCAAATGTTCAGTTTGCAAATATTTTTCTCTATTTTGTAGGTTGTATATTTACTCTGTTGATGATTTTCTAGGCTGTGCAGAAGCTTTTTAGTTTAATGTAATCTTATTTGTCTATTCTTGCTTTAATGGCCTGTGCTTTGGGGTCATATCTCAAAAATCATCACCAAGACTAAAGTCATGGAGCTTTTCCTCTTATTTTCTTATAGTAGTTTTTCAAGTTTCAGGTGTGATGTTTAAGTATTTAATCCATTTTGAGTTGATTTTTTTTTTGGTTTATAGTGTAAGATAAGTATCTAATTTTATCTTCTTGAAATTTTTTTAATCAGAATTTTCCATAAGAATTTCATCCCAACAATATTTTGAAGAGACTTGTACTTTCCTCATGGTCGTTCATAAATGCATGACTTTATTTCTGGGTTCTCTTGTTTTTTTTTTGGAGGCAGAGTCTAACTTGTCACCCTTGGTAGAGTGCCATGGTGCCATAGCTCACAGCAACCTCAAACTCCTGGGCTTAAGCTATTCTCTTGCCTCAACCTCATAAGTAGCTGGCACTACAGGTGCCTGCCACAACATCCAGCTATTTTTAGAGACAAGGTATCCCTCTGGCTCAGGCTGGTCTAGAACCCATGAGCTCAGGCATTCCACCCACCTTGGCCTCCCAAGTGCTGGGATTACAGGTGTGAGCCACCGCGCCTGGCCTATTTCTGGGTTCTCTAGTCTGTTCCATTGGTTTACGTGTCAGGCTGTGTTATTCCAATGCCATGCTGCTTTGATTACTATAGCTTTGTAGTATATTTTGAAGTAAGGTAGTATGATGCTTCCAACTTTGTTCTTTCTGCTTAAGATTGCTTTGGCTATTGTGGGGGCAGATTTTTTTTTCAGAAGCCCCTTCTGGCTATAAAGTTAGGGTCAAAATATAATTTCCCAAATGTTTCTATTCTTATGATAAGAGCTAATGAGATTGAGGAGTCTGTTCTGTTTTGAATTTTTTCTTCCTCTTATTTTAAATGGATGAAGAAATGAAAGATTAATTACTTTTTTGAAAAAGAAAAGTCTTTGTTGCTCTAGTAGAGCCATTGAAGACAAGATTTAAGAATTCAAGGATTGAGTCCCAAAATGTTCTAGAGAAGGGATTGGCAAACACTTCCTATAAAGACCCAGAATGAACATTTTCAGCTTTGTAGGCCATTTGGTCTCTGCTGCAACTCTGCAACTCTGCTGTGGTAGTGTGAAAACAGCCACAGATAATATATGAACAAATGAATTAAATAGCTGTGTCTCAGTAAGACTTTATTTACAAAAGTAGGTGTCTGGCCACTTTTGGCCCACCCACCCCTGATCTAGCCCTGTACGGTGCTCCCAAAATCAAGTTCCGTAGTTGAGAAGGAGAAGGAGAACTAGCTGTTGAGTCAGCAGTATTTCTTCAGAGATACAGATTCTTCTAGTTTTGAAAAGACCCCCCATTGTTTCTAACTCTGCCTTCTATTCCCAGCAGAGTTGTTCCTGTTTATTCACTCAGTTTCTAAGCAGGAATGACAAGGTTCTTTCTAATCAGTGGGCTTGTAGAGCAATTGCTTAGCATGTCACCCTGTGATCCCCTCTTCTCCCCCAGGGCTAGGGGCAAGGTGAAGCACTGCCGAATCAACCGTGATGGCAGGCACTTCGTGCTGGGGACCTCTGCCTACTTTGAGAGCCTTGTGGAGCTCGTCAATTACTATGAGAAGCATGCCCTCTATCGGAAGATGCGCCTACGCTACCCTGTGACCCCCGAGCTCCTGGAGCGCTACAACATGGTAGGTGGTTGACTCCCCTGTGACTTGGTGAGATGTCTTATCTGAGGTTATGTCATCTATTCATTCACTCAGCAAACCTTAATTGAGTACTTACTGCGTGTCTGATACCTCTCGAGGGATAAGAATGCAAGTATCTATGAATGCAAGGCTAGTGTTGGGGAGGCAGAGGGTAAAGGAGTTAAACATGATGTGTATAGTACACGTCTGATGGTGGTAAGTACTGTGGAGGAAGCCCGAGAAGGTGAATGTGAGGATGCAGAGTGATGGGGAAGGGTTCAGTGGGCAGTCCTGGAGGATCCCATTGAGAAAGACTGAGCCACACTTGGAGACACAGAGAGGACACCTGCGTGACCAGGATAGAGTGAGCCTGGGTGGGGCTGGTGTCACCGGGGGTGCATCAGGTAGGGCCTGGGAGGCCATTGTAAGGCACTGGCTTTTTCTCTGAGCCATTGGAGGATTCTGGGCACAGGAGACCTTTTGTGATCACCACGTCTCAATTCCTATCACATAGATTCATTGATTTATTGAGAAGAGATTTATTGTGCCCTCACCATGTGGCAGGAATGGTTCTAGATACTAGGAGTGCTATGGAACAAAGGCTACCCTTGGGAAATGGGGGTTCTCTAGAGGAAATATAGAAAACATACAGTTACATAAATAAGATGTTTTCAGGATGTGTGAATTAAAATGAAGCAGATAATATAGGATGGAGTGAAAAGGGTGGACGCTGCATCAAGTTGGGGGTGATCAGGGAAGGTGCCTTAAAACGTGAGCTGGAACCCAGAAGATAGGGGTGACCCAGCCTTGGGGAGATGTCGAGGGAGGAAGAAGGCACCTGGGTGGCGCATGCCCACCCTGGGGGGACAGGAGGGACGGAAGGACAGCTGAGAGAGAGGGGAGCAGAAAGGTATGAGGATGGATCTGGCAGTGGTGTCCTGGTGGGCGTTTGAACAGCTGTCTGGGGGAAAGGCCCTGGTTTGTAGCATTTGCTATTTTCCAAGGTGTAGATATTTCCATGGTGGCCAATTTGAAGCTACCCATGGGCTGTCATAGTATGGGGCTGGAGTCAGGAAAAAGCTTCTGCAGTGGGCCTTTGCAAGCTGTGACTTTGCTCCAGCACCCCACTGGATCTTAGGGTTTGTGTTTTTGCAAAGGAACATGGCGTTAAGCATACAGTAGGCCAGGGTAGGGCTTCTCTGAGTTTTGGCTCGTTTCTGAGTTTGGGGGAATTTCTTTATAGCTCCTTACTGTCTCTACCCTCGTGCCACAAAGAAATTCCGTGAGGTGTCAACTGTTCTGCCAAAGGATACGTAACCACAAGGAAGCCTGGGGTCCTTTTTATGTAACATACGAAAGGTCTTCCAGGAACTTGGTCTGTTTATTTTTTCTGTGGTTTGGTCTGTTTATTTTTTCTTTTTTTTTTTCTTCTTTCAGGAAAGAGATATAAACTCCCTCTATGATGTCAGCAGGATGTATGTGGATCCGAGTGAAATCAACCCTTCCATGGTACAGTACTGACCCCACAGTGCCCACTGGTCATCAGGTTGATGCAGATCCTGTCCTCCCTTAACTTGTCCCCGTGGCAGTCACAACAGGGCCAGGGAACATTTTGGAAAACCTGGTTTTAAAAAAAAAAAAAGAAAAGGAAAAAACATTCATTCATTTATTTATTTTTTGAGAAGAAATGATGATTGACAATATGAAGTCCAGTTTCAGGGAAAAGGTTAATGGAATTGCATGTGAATGTGACTATGCCTTGCTAAAATTCCGAGGTGTGATGAACCACCTTTGGGCCAGATGGCTTCTAATTAAAAGTCTTTCAAATGTTTTCTGCTCGCTGACTGAGCCTGCGGTGTTTATATATTCCATTTGGTTCGCTGACCTCCTCGCTGTGCAAACGCTATCTCTCAGTCCCACCCCTGCGCTGTCGTGTAATTTAATGCAGGTAGGGATGGATTTTGTTCTTAGCCCCCGGCTCCTCCTCACTCTGGTTTCGTCTCAAATTCAGTTTGAGCTGGTGGAGGAAGAACTACAGCGAGTTTTCTTTGGGGGGACCATCTGGCACACCTTAGTGAATAACTCTCCCTTAGGAAGGGCTCCTGCCTGTGGGGTCTGTTGAAACTCAGAGACTTAGTTCTCTATCTCTCTCTTTTTTTTTTCTTTAATTTATAATCCTTGGCCAATGCAGATCTCTTTCAACATGAAGTCTTGAAAAGTTGTGGGCAAATTGAGCTGTGTGCAAAACATATTAAGGGCTCTCAGCTAGCAGCCAAGATTTTTATTGGAAGGGAGGAATGTTTTGGTAGTGAGAATGGTCACCCCTTTTCCCTGTGTATAGGTTTTGCCTCTTAAGTAACTTCAGGCGGACTGGATCTTTCTCTCCTTGATGAGATGGTGTGCTTGGAGTTTATTCTGAAGGGCTCGAGTCTCTCTCCCTTTGCCCTTTGAAACACAATTTCATAAAACACAGGCTGCAAACTCAGATGTCCACGAAGGTCAGGCAGATAGCATGAGTCAGTAGAGTTGACCCAGGCGTAAGAAATATTTCACTGTCTCTTCATTCTGTTGTGACAATGACGAAGTTGTGTGAGATTGGTGATAAACTGGCAGCTGGCTTCCTGTCAGCCAGATGGCAGGGGTGGTGGAGACTGGAACACTAAGGAACATAGGCCCCCTCTGCAGGGCGGCCACTCCTCAGAGCAGCAGACTGTTCCCTTTGAGAGGACAGGTCGGAAATCTTGATGTTTTGTGCAGACTCTCCACTTTTTAAAATTGTGGCAGCTAAACCAAGTTTTAGAGAAAATCTGCTAAGTGAGCAAGGCATGATTGTACACGGGGTTTGACCTCAAGCCACCAGTTTGTGATGGGTACCACAAAGTACAATTATTACTGTTGTTACAATGAAAAATGTTGGAGCAGTTAAAATGCATTGAGAAAAGAAGAAAGAGTCAGTGTGGCCAGGCGGCAGCGCCCTGTGTTTTTGGGGACCCCCTCCCGTCTGGTCTCTGCCCACTGAACACGAGTCAGGGTCCGCCACTTGTCCCTGCCGTTTTCGTTGGACTTTATCGACTCCCTGCTTGGTCACATGTTGGTTTCACCATCACCCATCTTCTGAGTGACCATTGTTGTTGAACCTCATAGGCCAAGTAATTCAGATGAAATACATAGATTAGAATTTTAACTTGGAAAAGAAAGGTACTGGGGGATTCTGCCAGTTGGGGTGTTTCTGGCCTTTGTTTTTCAAGTTAACACTATAGTAAACCCCTCCATGCACAAGACTGTGGGTCTCTTCTGCATTATTGCCTTTGAGTAAGTCATTGGAGCTGGGATGTCTAAATGGATAATCGTCGGTAACACATGCCAGGCTTTGTTACAAGCTCCTGGTGGTGCTTAGCTCATTGATCCTCAGAGCGGCCCTCTGAGGTAGGTACTGTGTTTGTGCCCATTTTACAGAAGATGACTGAGGCATTTAGAGGTTGAATAATTGCCATGGTCATGCAGCTAGTCAGGGGTGGAGCTAGAATTGGACCCAGCTGTGTAGTTTTGACTGCTTGGCCCTGCCACATGCCTGCTTGGTCATCCGGTAGACAATACCTTGTCTCTGAGGGAGACAATAGCTCCCTCAGTTCATGAGGGAGGCTGCAGGCTTTCTCCCTGTGGAAGCCATTGTATGGCACCCTCTTTGCCACTTGTGGCCTTGAAGCCTGGCTCCTGTCTTTCCACCCACTCTCGAAGCAGGATTAACAGGTAGAGGTTCTCCATTTTGGGGGGGATTGGGGAGAGAACGACAGTGACTTCAAATGGACCATCATAAACCATGGCAACAACTCACCTTAATTGATTCACTTCTGGTTGATCCTGGGCAAGGTACTTCATTTTTCTGTGCCTCAGTCTCCTCATCTATAAAATGGGCATAAACATATAACAACTCACCTGTTAGTGTTGTTGTAAGGATTAAAGAAGATGCTATTAATATGAGGCTTAGAGTGATGGTATGAGTATAGTAAACACTTAAGAAATGCATGCTTTTGTTGTTTTTATCATTACATGCATTACCTCATTTAATAGTCTCAGCAGCCCTGTGAAATGCAAGTAAAAGTTTAGTCCCATTTCACAGATGGGGACTAGAGGATCAGAGAGACTCAAACTATAAAGGGGCAGAACGGTGATTTGTTTGAACCTTCCCGCCTGACTCCTTGTAAAATTCCTGTTCCCATTTCCTGTGGGTGGGAGAAGAGGGAAGCCGCTGATCTAAACAGGTTTGACAGTTTCAGAGGTTTTCCCGTTAATAGTTGCTTGCTGTGTGGGTGTTCAATTTGTCATGGATTTACACTTGCTGAGCACAAGGCATTAAAGCAAATTCATTGAAAACAAATTCTCTCGCAAGTAAGTTCTATCTTGTTTCTACCAACAGAGCCCACCTTGGGATGATTTCATAGAGAAGTGCCTCAGTTACTCCTGCAAGGTGTCAGCATCCTGCAGGAGCCTAGTTAGGGACACTGGCTTGCGTGAAAACAGTGGCGAGGCCCCCGGATGGCTAGGAAACGGTGTTGCCCTTGAACTTCTTGGAGGGTTGTTGAGCCTGGGCAATGTGGTGGTGGTCGTCGTGGCTTAATCTAAAAGGCATACCTTTTCCTTGTTGAGGAAATAGAGCAATTTGGGTTAGTTCTAGATGACTTTGGGGGGTGGGGTGCAGGGATGGGTGCTCCTTTGCAATGCCAGTCCCTGGCCAGAAGATGGTGCTACAACCCTGAACTGAAGCCGCTCTCTCCCAGGTGAAGAATCAAATGGTGCTGGGGAATGCAGATGCCTCCTCCTTCTCCTGTCCCCTGGCCTGACCTTCTCTTTCTACTTTCTCCCTGAAAGCCTCAGAGAACGGTGAAAGCTCTGTATGACTACAAAGCCAAGCAAAGTGACGAGCTGAGCTTCTGCCGCGGGGCTCTCATCCACAATGTCTCCAAGGAGCCCGGAGGCTGGTAAGGCTGGGGGGTGGAGCTGGAGGCTTGGTGATGTGGCAGGTGAACTTGACTTGTCCCTTCTCAATGAGGAGACTCCGGTGCTGGCTGAGCTCTGGCTCCCTTTGTCTGCTACTCTGGGCAGGCTCTGTCCTGATGGCTAAGTCCTTTAGAAGGTGGCTTGGTGCATGCTCTGTTTGGGAAAGTGGGGTAACTGCAGTGTTTACAGTTTCCATTATATTATTTTGTATCATCATATATATTGTACATTGTTATAATTACAACAGCAGCCACCACATATTGAGGTCTTACCGTGTGCTGAGCACTCTAATTGTCCTTATGCATTGCCTAATCAAATCTCTTTTCCAGCCCTGTGGTTAGGAGTATGATTTTCCTCACTTTACAGATATGGTGAATGAGGTCACAGAACTACTAAATAGTGTGGGCCTTGACTGTTGCACAAGACTGTGTGTCATTTTTAATTCAAATTCTTATGCTATTGCTTAGTCCTGTGCTCTATGCAATGGCCCTACTCTGAATTGAAGAGAGTTTTTGGGCAAAAGTAACTTGACTGTGCTGGGCTTTTGTTACTTCTTCTCTTTTTTCTTTTCTTTTCTTTTTTTTTTTTTTTTTTTTTTTTTGAGACAGAGCCTCAAGCTGTCACCCTGGATAGAGTGCTGTGGCATCACAGCTCACAGCAACCTCCACTTCCTGGGCTCAAGTGAGTCTCTTGCCTCTGCCTCCCAAGTAGCTGGGACTACAGGC